>JAVQJD010094320.1:0-23804 GCA_036023655.1 Nannoperca australis | reverse complement strand
CACCGCAGGTGAAGCAGCCTGCCACTGAAGGAGCTGCACAGTGCAGACAAAGTGTCCTGGAGGGGGTGGGATGTGTTGTCCAGCAGGGATGACAGCTTGTCCATCATTCTCCAGTCTCCCACCACCTCAAAAGTGTCTAAAGGGCTCCATAGAACTCCAAAAGACCTCAGTCTCCTCAGCAGATAGAGTCTGCCCTGCCCTTCTTGTACAGAGCAGCAGAATTATCTGTCCAGTCAAGCTGGATGTGGTTCCTCTGGCACCATAGTGCCAAGTCCTGCATAAGTTCTCTGTACTCCCTGTCGTCCCCATTGGAGATAAGGCCGACAATGACAGAGTCGTCAGAAAACGTCTGCAGGTGATAGGTAGGTGTGTTGTGGGTGAAGTCTGTAGTGTAGAGTGTGAATAGGAACGGTGCCAGGATTGTTCCCTGGGGGGCCCCCGTGCTGCAGACAATAGTGTCGGAATGACACTCCCTGGTCGTATCTTTACAAAGTTTACCATGCGCACAACATCGTCCAACACAGGAACTAGGTCTGCTGGTAAAGTCTTGACAACGAGGGCCTCACGGTGTAAAAAACAGTGCGTAACAATCACCTCTGGATTTCTTTCCTTCACTCTGCTTACAAAGCCTTTGGTGCGCCCAACCATGGCTCCATCAGTGCAGACACTCGTACAGTTTTCTCACGTAAGTCCTCCTTGTTCAAGATATTCCGATGTGACCCGAAAAACTTCCTCTCCTGTTGTTTTTTCTGGCAATGCCTTGCAAAATAAGAAGTTTTCTCTGATGGCGTCTCCATCCACAAAACACACATTGGCCAAGAGTTGAGCATGTCCACTAATGTCCGTAGACTCGTCAAGTTGCAATGCAAATTCTCACTGATCCGTATCTTTTCCAAAACAACACTTTCGATGTCTGCAGACATGTCATCAATACGTCTGGCAATTGCGTTATCTGAGAGCGGGACTTTAGCTATGTCTTGAACTGCGTCAGGGCCGAGCATCTAATTTCCAATGGCTTTGCAGGCAGGTAGTATTAATGACTGCCACAGTGTGGGGCTTTTTTGTTTTAGCTACAAGTTCAGCAACGTGGTAGCTAGCTTTGAGGGCTATTTCATTCACCTTTGTGGCTTTTCTCATAAAAGTTGCCTGTTTCTCCGTGTGTTCATTTAGGCTAATAAAATAGTCTGCTCTCTTGTTTTGAAGCGATGGGTGTTTCGTTTGGAGATGGCGTTTAAGCTTGCTTGGGACCATAGCACTGTGAGATAGCTTTTCACCACACACCAAGCACAACGGGGTCGGTGTCGTTGCATTGCCGGTGAAAGTAAATCCGAAAGAAAGAAGCTTTCGCTGTATTGCCTCGAGCTCACCGTCTTTGGTGTCTTGTGACCGCCACTCATACTTGGGCCTTCATCTGGGTCAGAATTTTGTCCAGGGCCCAGTTCAGAGTTAGAATTTTTCCTTTTGAAAAATTCTCCATCACTGTCACCGCCACCTGTCGTATGCATCACTAATTATCTTGTCTCAAAGATGCAGTTAACTACCTGCTGCCACCTACATGCTGCCACCCAGTGATATGGAAGAGTATTGCATTCTGCCAGTCACTAGAATCTAGATTACAACACAGAAACTCACCAATTGCATTTTTTTTAGACCAATTAAGGGAAATTGGATAATTTCCCACGGTACACCTGACGTTCTCTCACGGCACACTAGTGTGCCACGGCACAGTGGTTGAAAAACACTGAATTAAATAACATTGGTCAAGGTATATTATTTATGTCTGACATAACAATTTGATCCCTATGTCAAAGATGACTATTATTATTACTGTAGATTATGCACTAAGGATGACCAGTTATACTAGTGACCAAGTCAAACCGTTATTTTTTCTTTTAGAAAATGAGAACACTGACATAAACATGGAACATGGATGCAGATGAAGAAATCTGCAGTGTGTGCAGTTACAGCCAAGGTATCCATGACCAGCATGCTTTTTGGAATGGTGCATGTGAACAAGTTGTCAGCCAAAGACTAGTGTGACTGCATTACAATAAAACAGATGCTCTCTTAGTGCAATGTTCATTAGGGATGTCCCAATCAAGTTGTAATGTCATGATAATTGGTAACAGGAGATATTACTGCCACCGCCAATGTTTGTCATATTAACGTTCTGTTAAACAACTCTTTGGTATGACTGATATTTTTGTATCACATTGCATTTTCATTAATTTGTGTGTATAGGTTGTTTCCTGAGTTTTGTGTGCACTCACCATTTTGCCAACAATGATGATCTTGGGCCCAAGCTGTTTGTGAACGGCAAATATATGGATCAGACGTAGGGTAAAGACCATAAAATCTATGGCCATCACAGCTCGGCCAAACTCATATGACCAGTCAAACATTCTGCAAAACAATACAGTGTAGTCAAATACCGGTTGTATCCATACCTACATTATAAACATACACAACTAGATGAGAAAGAAAGAAACATGTAAGGTAAGTAAGCACAAATACATGAAGGACTAGCAGTGATGCTTTCTAGCCCTGCAGTTGCCTTGGTACCCTCTGGTACAGTGTAAATCCTGTCAGTGTGTCAGAGCAGTCACCTGCAGCACATAGCCAAAGTGAAGAGAGCGATGGCTGTAAGGTCACACTTGTTCCACACATCCTGGATGTAGTTCCTCATGCTCTGGAGTACAAAGGTACTGCCCACAAAGGTCTGTCAACCAGAGAGAGAAGAGTCAACATATTGTATGTGGTTATTTGTGCAGTGTAAAGTGTATCTGTGTCAGTGAGGGAAATATATATTTTAGGGAATGTGGTAATCAATTAGCATTCAATAATAAATAATGAACTTTAAACAGTTTATGAGAGTGCTGTAGCAAGGCAGCACATTATTGTATAAATAAGGTGATGGCACAGCACTAGAAAAATTGCTTCTCCGTTTCCAAAAACAGTGCATTAGTGTTTCTTGTGCTAGTTTGCAGGGCAAAGTCAAACAAAGATCAACTCTGACTTACTGCAGGAGCTGGCTGGGAGATAGCACCAATGCAGGAAATACATTTTTGAATTCGTCACTGGGTTTAAAGTTAAATGAATGAGAGATTCATTTCCGTAGGGAATTTTGTTAATAAGACCATAACTATAGACTTTAGTTCTCCAAATACCAGAACTTTGTAAGCTACAACTTTTGAAAGAGGTTGGGACATGGCTATGGTCAGATTGTCCAAGCTGCCTCAGCATTCTAGCCATTTATTTTCCCTTCTTTGTTTTCCAGATTGCTTAGGCCTCATTTGCCTACTGACTACTAGCAATCTGATCCTGCCTAACTGTTGTTGACTGTACACCTGCTTGTGACAGCAAGGAGCACAAATGTTCTTTGTCTTACACAGAGAACAACATTTTGAAATAAACTATTTTGTTTATGTTGCTATAAAATATTTTGAATATAGATTGGGCCATGTAATAAGTGCTTAATAAGTGTGTGCATGCTTGTATCTTAACAACCAACCTGCCGAATCTCTTCACATACTAAGGTGAAAACCCAAAAGTAAAGCACAAACTCCAGAGAGGAGGGGCCGTCAGGGGGCGGGGGTTTGAAGTTCACCAACAGAACATAGGCAAACAGGCAGAGGAAGAGGAAATATGTCAGCACATTGCCAAGGAATGATGTGACAGGGGCAAACCAGAATTGTCTCCACCGTGACGCAATAAATGGTCTCTTGGAGTTGGATGGCAAAGAGTCTGAAGTAAAGAGAAGCAAAATAATAAAAACAGACATGATTTGAAGATGTCAACAACCAGTCAACCATACAAAATATATTAATATACACACTCAGTGGCCACTTTTTTTAGGTACACATACTTGATAAAGAAAATGCAATTATTCATTTTACCCCCAAAGGTTATCATTGGGAATAAGCACAGTGTGGTAGAAATTTATTGAACAAGAAAGAATGTTTAATTTGTGCATTGGAACAGTTTGTTAACCTGAGAGGTATTTGAGATCTTCTGCCTTGGCATACTTTATGTGAGGAGCCTCTGTGTGTCCGGAGACAAAGATTGACCTTGTAGATGTTCCAGACTCACAATGAGCGAGTGTTACACAATGGTTTGCCTCCTCCTTGGTGTCTCACTGGATGCTTAAAAAGCATTTGATCAGGTGGAGTGGGAATATCTTTTTGATGTTCTTGTTGGACTCGGATTTAATTGAGGAAATTAAACTTCTATTCATATCTCCAGTTACAATTAATTTTACTCTTTACTAAAACCAAGGCCTTCTTCCAGTGCCACCCTCAGGACAAACATTATATTTTTACTTCCTTAAGAAAAGAATTCTCTTTCATTTGGACATTGTTGATTTTTGGTTTGAAGGGACTTGCCAACTTTTCTTTATTGACAGTTCTTAGTTTCTGCAAGGACAGGGTACCTAAGACCATAGCCACTGAGCTCAAGTACCAATAGCAAAAAAGTGATCCAAACCCACCTTGCAAGTTTTCTTTTACAGCCTGCAACTCTTCAGTTTCTTCCTCACTGTGACCCCAAACAAAAATCGGGGAATTTTGTTAGTCCTGAGAAAGAAAACGATCGTACAACCCACATCTGATGTATGCTTGTATAGTTGTATTTACTTTTGTATGTCAGCAAGGGAGAAGACGGTAGCATCATTCCCATCCAGACTGTTAATGTCTTTGGCATAGTAGACCTCCGCAGACCTAACTTCCTCCTCATGTCCCCTGTAACATGAACACACACAACCTTCAAGTCTTTTCTAGTCAAACCACTGGAAAAAGTATGAGTTAAAAGGACAAACTAGCTCTTAACTTTCTGATGTTACTCTCAGCTCAGGAGTCTTCTCGACTCCTGTTAATTCAGGTAAGTTGTAATTGAGATTTCAGGTATAATCAATAGGATTTTGCAGCATTACACACAGGTGTAGTGTTGTATATCAGTAATCTACATCTCTATATTATGTTTATTATATATTTTAGGGCACTATAAAGTGCATACTTTTAACACTTGAATTGGGACAATCAAATCAATTGTTGGAAAGTAAATGTAATGGCACAAGGAAGAGAGTGATGTGATGTGTCACACACATACCAAGACTCAGCAATTTATGTCAGACTCACCTCTAACTCTATGCTAAAGGTAAATGGTACTTTACTAACAGAAAACTTTTAAAATGGGTAAAATTATGTTGAGAATCTTACTGAAAGTCAATATTCTACAACAAACCATTGCAGCCAACATTTGAGGTTTGGAAAACGATTTAGTCAAGTTTAAGTGAGGATATCTTGACTAACAATGTAACCTTCACTCATAGGATACACCTTCGCATGATTTGTAAATTAGTATTTCTCTGTCTGTTCAAGTTTATGCATTGCAAGATATTGCAATTACATGAAAACTATCCTGATTGTTTAGAGAACATTTGTTTAAACTAATTTTTAACTGGATTTTAGTTCTCCACACATCCAAAAGTTGTTTCCTCCTGCATGAAGACACTATTCACTACAGTTTACATTAAGGATAGAGGGTGTCATACATTATACAGACTGTAAAATCCCTATGAGGCAAATTTGCAATCTGTAAGTTTGGGCTATTTAAATAACTTTAATTTATTTTTGACTTGACTCTTGACTTTACGAGTACAGTTTTAAAATGCTTCTATTGATCGAAAGTGAGAGGAAACAATAATACAAAAGACTGCTTGTACAACTTGCTTATTTAAAATCAAATTTTTGCTCAAATTCAGACTTTCAAGTCAGAAACCCAAAAATGAGCCCTGAAGCCAGGATGGAATCACGTTGCAAACACAATCTCACAAGCAAAATTACACAAGAATTTAACAGCATAACACAATAATAACACTGACCTGAAGCTGATAAAGTCTGTGTAGATGAGAGGGGGCAGGAAGAAGGTGACAACCAGTTTCCAGACCTCAGTACTGCTCTCCATGTCACCCCACCAGATTTGAGACAGCAGAGACTACAGCAGAGAGCAGCAATGTCAACTCCCAACCAACATTACAGTCACTGATGACATTAATTTACACTGTATGCAGCAATATCAATTTGTCATACTCAATCTTGGTATTTTTCGATTTGTTCAATTAGCCAATCAAGAAGCACTCAACATTTTGGAAATCTGCAAATTTTGGAACTGAATACAAAGGTTGGAAAACACAAGATTATAACATTTTTAACATGAAACTAATTTTGAATTTAGCTTCCCTAGTCCAACTCAGTATGACAATTATTTTGATGCATATTGACTACCTGTTAACTATACTATGAATACATACTTCTCAACCAGGAAGCAAGTACCTAATAAATATCTATATCCTGTTGTGTTTGTTTTCTGTGTTGGCAGTATGTTTCTAAATGCAGTGCATGTGTTGTCAAAGTAGTGAATATGTTTTCTCAGTTTGGTTCTTGATTTTGGTTTCTCTTGGGGACCATTTTCAATCCATCAGAGGAGTGTGAGGATTTTTACTATTTAAAGCCAGACTTAAGCCAAACATTTTGTCAGGTTAGTGTTGACATGTTACTGTTGGCAGGACAGCATCTCTACCTGAACACCGTCGTGGCTGAAGAAGAGACGAGCGTCAGCCGCAGTGGCCATCTGCAGGCACGTAGCCCCACCCCACACTAGAGACTTCTTTATAAGGAGAGTGAAGGAGCGACTCTCGCTGTTCTGGTAACACTCAGTGAATACATCTTAACACACGAAGAATTATGTTATTATTTTCTTCTCCGGTATAATGAATAAAGATTGCTTTTCTAGGCTTCTATACAACAGTTTATTTTGTATGTCTTTATTACAAACAGCTTATAATTAAATGATTGAACAGTTATTGGGGCAACGAGCAGCTTGTGTTCTGACTCACCATGTGCCAGGTTCTCAAACATATGTGCTAGGTTCTTCATGGCAAGTGTGGTCTCAGTCTCACTCTCAAGCTTTGAAAGCTCTCTCAGTATCTTACAACCACCCAGAGCGCTCAGCACTGACTCCCCTGCCTGACAAGAAAACACAGGGTGCCAATAATTCCAGTTCAAATGAAACAAAATATAATGCCAATTTGAAAAATGGCAGCTTTGTGACCTTAGTGAAGTTTGCTGTAGAGTTCACATGCTGGTCAACCTGTTTCTCACAGCACCTTAAAATGTCATCACCTGAAACCGGTCACGTTTAAACTGTGTACAGATGCTGACAGTGTCATTTGAACATAATTCAATCCTAAACACTTAATAAAATGTCTTCTGTGAGGTTGTAGAATACATGTGAGTCTCACCATTTCCCAGAAGTAAACAGCCATTTCTTTGCGGTTCTGCAGGACGGCCCAGATGAAGAGAGCTGCCCAGGGTCTGAGGCAGGGCTGATCCCGGTACCTGCATTCCCCCAACACCATCTTATTGACTTGCTGAAGACGAGACACATCACTTACCAGTGAGGGAGTCAGATCTGAATAAAGATTATCTGTCTTACTATTATTACATGAGCTATTTTAAATTGTGCCAGCAGCATTTTCTGTTGTTCTCAGTGATTTTGTAGTATGGTGGCCCTGAATTGAACAAACACAATTTCATAAAGTAGTTTCTATGTCTCTCTCATGGTCAGTATCAATAAAAGAATTCCCAAAGCACGACTTTATATAAGGAAAGATATAAACTTTTGTTCTCTGCTGATTTACCATTGATTTATCATTGCTCTACAACACTGCTGGACTCACTAAAGTAAAAGAAAAAAGAAAAATGGATCTAAATGCAGCAGAGCCAACAATATCATCTTTCTTATTCCATGCATTCTTCTTTTTTGTCAAACCTGGCACTACATCATACTCAACTTTGTCAACAACAGTTGCATCTGAGATTTGGGTGTATAATGCTAACAGTGGCTAATGCAGCCTGGAGCCTCTAGCCTCATGCACAGATGAGGAGCAAGGCTACAGGTGAGCTCACTTCTTTCCAACTCCACACACAGATTATATTCATTGTCAAACTGCAAAAGCCACAAAAGGCTTTACACATCTTCCTTCCCATATTTAGTAGTACCCCACAAATACCTTTAAAAAGACTTGAGATGAGTAAAAATGTGGGAGTTCCCCACTCACTGACCTTGAGAGCCCTCCTGGTGCTGGTGTTGTAGTCAAGGCCCAGGGTTTCATAGTAGAAAGGTTGACAGACATCACCTAACAGGTCCCACAGCAGGCGGGATACCTGCAGCACCAACAGACACTTCACTACTACTGCATACAGAGGATTTTGTCATGCAATGATGAACTAAACCAACTACACATTCAAAATAGTTAAATCCTGTGTATGAGTCAATGCTGACATGATCAGAATCAAAGAGCATTGTTGCATCCTTTCCAACAGTTTCAAATACTTGTGTTAAAAAAAATGACATCAACACAATCATGTGCACCTTTAACAGTATAACCTGCTATTAATCCATTTTAATGTTTTTTTTTTTGCTATTCCTTTCAATCCTCCTATCCTCCTTCTCACCTCATACAGATTGAGCTCCATTGCCGAAGCAGGTCCAGTTAGTGCACTCTGGGGACTCTTCAGAGGTCTCCTCTCCTCTGTCACCGCTCTATCCAGGTTGGGCAGGGATCCAGCAAGGCTCTGCCTCTCGCTCAGACGCCTCTGGAGCATAATGTAGGCCAATGAGCTGTCTGACAGGGACCGGTACAAGCTTTCCAAGCGGCTGTATGTCAGGTAGTCCAGGATATTCAGACCATTCTCACAGAAGAGACGCACAAACTGGGGCTTGTCGTTGATAAGTGCATCTGTCATGGAGTCTTCAAGGTCCTCATACTGAAAACATAGTTTCAAGTTTCAAAGTTTTATTTGTCATGTGCAGTTACATCAAGTATAATAATAGTAAAAAGCTCCTAGTCTAAAATATAAAACACAATATAATAATTATGGATAAAAACAACAACATATTGTAACAGACATTTGTAATATATTTTTACAGTGCAATCAAGTTTGGACAAAAGTAGGTACATAACCACCTCATCAGCATAATGTGATTGAAGCATGCAGGAATACATTACATACAAAACCACTTTCTGTAGCATAACGCCTTGTTTTTGGACTTTTGCAATTCATTGATTGAAACTAAAAATCATAGCTCTGTCAAACCATGATGATCTGTGCCCTGATCAACATTTCAGATTATGTAAGTGACCAGAAATAATGCCTAATTCATTCTATTTAGCTTCCATAATTAATTTAGTCATAGGTAACATTTGGAGTTCTTTAAATTTCTATTAAGGAAGCATGCCACCAATTTTACACATCAAATGTATACGGAAAAGTGCCCTTAGATAACTTTTGTTATATATAAATAAAACTGAATTGAATTTCTGAAATTTTTCTTATGCGATTCTTTTAAAATGGCATTTTTCTAATGTTTCTTCCAGAATAAAGTGTATTATTGTCAGGGAACAGAATATCTCAAGACAGTTTGGAGGCCTTATGGATAAATTATGGTAACTCAAAAATAAATCCTTAAGATGGATTCAGACAATATGTTAAGGAAAAGCAAATTGCTTTCATGTTTACCAACTAGGCTTTATGGAGGTAAGCTAGGTGAACTATTGTGGCTGTGCAATATAATGTAGTTCTAAAAGTTGGGATGTGATTGGAAAGCCCAATGCCATTTCAATTACATTGTATCATTTATGGATTATAATGTGTACAGGTGAATGTTGTTTTGGTGTTTCATAGCAGCCTTTACTACCATTGTATTTGTTGTTGTAAGTCAGCTCTTTTATAGACTGGTGCCTTTGTGTGCTGTGAGCCACCTCACAATCACCAAGGGGATATTTTCCAACAAAGTCTTGGTTGTGTGATTTTACAAGGTATCCCTTCTCATTGCTGTAATGTGTGGGTTCTAATTACAATATGTCACAAATAGACTTTACTGTTCGTTTTGGAAATTAGACCACTTCATGTCATAAATGCTGTGGCTTCTTTATTGATTTCGGTATGTCACTGGACTACTGTGGTGTGCGGCAGCCCACTCACCCTGGTGCTTTTGTGACTGCTGCATGGAGGTCGTTTAGGCAAGTCAAAAGTCACAGCTGAGATTTACATAGGTACATTGTGGTGTACAGCTACTCTATGTATGTGTGTGTGTATATATATATATATATATATATACACACACACACACACACACACACACACACACACTACTTTGACAGTAGAATGATTTATGACATTTGTCATTCAGTTTCACCCTGACCTTCCACTGAATGTCTCCATTGAAAAGCTCAGATTTGGCGATGTCCACCCGGTTCCAGGCCACAGCTAGTTTCAGCTCTTCAGTGTACTCACTGGCGTCACTGGACACACGTTTACTAGCTGAACATAAACACACACACAGAAAACAATGTTTACATGAACTGTACAATAGTGCACACTGGATAAATACATGTGGACAGTGTTGTGATTTTTCTGGGTCTTCATAGTCTCAGTGTGGGGGATAAGTGGGTTAAGGAGGCAGGGTGAGAACTGTTGTCACACTCTGGGGAGGCAAAGGTCAGAATAAGGCTAATGGAAAATACCTGGGGGATATAAAATGGCAAGGGAACACTAAAATGCAAAGACACACCAAGATGTAAGTGTATGCTAGGAAACATGACTCTTGTGAGAGGTCAAAAGGTCAGCTATAAGGTGGTCGTGATATATTTTTGGAAAGATTCTATAGGTCTAAACCTATCGAACTATTGTTACGAACCTAGGTCGTCTTTGGTACTGTGCATATGTGTTACCTCTCATACTGTGGCATATAACCCTCCCCACCTCAGGGTGGTGCTGTGTTTTCTGTGTGCCTTGTGTCTCGGCAGGTTCAACTTCAGGTGGCAGTAGTTCATTGGACAAGAGCTGATGACCTCCACCTGATAAGGACGCTCGCCCTGACCAAGAGGCCTCTGCTGTCAGACACCTGTTACGCCAATTGATTGTTTAATAGATACATACATGTGGGAAAGTTATAGAGAACAAATATTTGGGGCAAACCGCCTCTCCTTTGTTTTTGAATCCCCATAAGGATGGAGTTTTTGTTTGAGTGACTTAATCTGTTGATCTAGTGTCAGAGGGGCCTAGTTTTGTATTTCATTTGTTTCAACTGAAACAGCGTTACTGTGTGCCGCTGCACACAGTAACGCTCTCCTCCTTGTTGGTGTCTGGACCAGTACGGGTCGGGGTGCGAGATCGGTTGCCTATAGCCAAGGTATCCTGGGCAACGATCTGGCTGGGGATAAAATGTTCCCTGCAACTCCTCAGGTGACAGATTTTCTGACGGCGGATGTGTGTATTTCTGTCCCTGCTGCGCTCGACACAACGCCTGTTTTTCCGGCGTGTGTTGTGATGCGCGCCCAGACTCGTAAGGTCGGTGATATGGTGGAACTTTCGGGTTCATTTGTGGACAACTCAGATAATTTGGTCTGCCCCTTGCCCTCTGATCTGAACACTCTTCCTGTTACGGTGGAGGTGGTACCGGAGGACACAAAGTTGTGTCTAGCCGTAGACAGAGCTCAGCTTGCGTAGGCTCAGCTGCTGATGAATATGGTCCTTGCTGGTGTTAAAAACTGTGAAACGTATCTGGATGACATTGTGAGCTACTTCCAATCTTGGTCTGAGAATGTGTGCTCATTGCGTGGAATCTTCAGGCGGTTAGAGGCTTCACGGACGCTAAACTTAACCAAATGTGAATTTGGAAAAGCCGTGGTAACCTACTTGGGAAAGCAGGTGGGACAGGGGTGAGTGCGTCCCCTCGCGGCCAAACTGCAGGCCATCCTGGAATTTCCTACGCCAGAGACAGAGACAGAGACAGCTCCGTCGGTTTCTGGGAATGAGCTGGGTACTATTGCGGATTCTGAATTTTGCTATTGTTGTTCAGAATCAGAATACTTTATGGTGGCACCACTTGTTGTTCACTAGAGCGACCAGACCTCCTCCTTTCCTCTTGCCGCTCCCGGTGCTATCTCTGTCGGCACGAACAGTCAGGAAGCCCTCGATGGATGCGTTATTTGGGATGTCCTTGTGTAACCACGTTTCACAGAAGCACATTAGACTTCATTCCCGACACTCCTTCCGACTCCAGGCCAGCCCCTGTTAGCTCCTCCATCTTGTTAGCTAGCGATCTCACGTTGCCCATGACTATTGTGGGGAGACAAGGTTTGAATTTCCTCCTCTCAATACTTGTCCGTTGCCTCCCTCTGGACTCTCTCCTTTCCCGATTTTTCTTTCCCCTGCAGCCTCGGTGTGTTTCTCTCCAGATCTCCTACGGGATGCCCGCAGATCTGGCCACCATGGCTGGCTTAAGCTCAATCAGCTGATCCCGGGTGTAAACAAAAGCGGCCATGAAGTTGTTGCGCTCAGCTGACTGCAAGTGAAAGTACCTCCAGAGCGAACAGAAACACCAAAAACCTCTCCACCAGCACATTTGTGGAGGCAACAACTCCAACAAGTCAACACCAAACAAAAAACCCATAAGTACAAAGTTAAATAACAAAAAGATTTGAAAGAGCAAGTAAGACGAGTGGAGCAACCGTATCGGGCAGCACGCACTTACAAGCGCATGCGCACACTATAATATGTATATGAATATGTATGTATGTAGTGTATATATGTATATGTGTTTCATTTATGTATATTTCTGTATTGCAAATTTGTTCATAAATTATTTCAATGTCATTAGTTAGTTTTTATTGTGTTGTGCTTGAAGTTAGAATATTGTAAAGCACATTTTAACGGCTGTTTTTGACAAGTGCTATATAAATGTATTTAATTAAAATTACAGAGGAAAATAATATTTTACCTTTCTTTGTCTTGTTATTACACTACCACTACCCCCATGCAGCGTTTTACCTTTTTCTCATAATGTGCATCATTTGTAGACTTGCATCATTTGTAATAATCTGTCACATCGTGTGCATAAACAAAGGTTTTCTTACCATATCAACCTCAGAGATGCTGTCTAAGCTCTCCACCTGAACGTCCACTCCAACAGGGATTGCAGGACCTGCCAAACAAAAGTATATCATGAGCAAATAGTTGTGAAATTACACTGTTATGTAACAGGCGGTGTTGCCAAGCTGATTTATGAGAGAACCATCTGAATTTTAGCAGTTGGCTGTCTCCCTCTGCTCACATTTAGAGTTGAGTGTTTTAGATACAATTTCCTTCTACTATACATGACTGCAGCCAACAGGCGGATAACTTTATAAATTGGAAACATTTTCATCAGGATGTGTGTGTATGTGTGTGTATGTGTATATATATATATATATATGTGAATATATGTATTATATATAGTCAATGTACTCAGTGTATCTATATATATATTCAACATATATTTCATCTGTATCCATTTTAAGTGTAAGTGTGTGAAAGTGCAACAGGCCCTGATTTACTGAGGAGTAAGTGTGTGTGTAGTATGAGGGGATGGTTGATGTGTCCAGTTGATGTCAGCTGGATTTGTGGGGGTGCAGATTTTGTGCCAACAACTAGTGCTACCCAATCGTTCATCAGAAAACGACGGTGGTGGTGTAGTGCAGCCATGGTGCTCATTAAGAAGAGTTATGGCCCTGCACATGTGAAACTCGAGTCAGCACCAGCCTGGGGGCAGAGATGATGACACCAGTATCTACAGGACGAGGATTGGTTAATGTCTAGGAAGACTATAAATCCATCACAGATTTCCCCCTAGAATGGAATGGGTTATTTGTATTATAAAATGGCCTGCACTTGCATTTTGTTTTAGTTCAGCTCAGGGGCTAACTCTGGTTTATATCTTTGAAAGAATAAACTCTTTGCATCAGACGTCTGATCGTATCCAGTGTCTTTTTAAACCTGTTTGAGACTTCTGCAGCAGAGCTTCCACGCAGGAGTGTTGGAGAAGAGGTCCAGACTCATATCTGGCCCAAACGCTGAACAGTTGCATGTTTGTATTGTGTATTGTTTGCATTACACCCTCTTTTTATAGCATCAAATAACTCATTTACACCAAATCAGACAAATGAACACTTGAACACTTACATTTGATGTGTACTTTGAAATTTTAGTTAAGCTCACGTCCCACCTGCTAACATTGGCCACCAGGGCCAATCGAGACGTTTTGGCTTCACTTTTGGGGAGCTGTCACATTATCCATTTTTATATACAGTCTATGGTTTAAACATAGATTCACAGTACAACCATCAGTTTCCAATATGCTACCTTAGGGATAATGATCACGATTCAGAATAAACAGCAGTGGATAGATGACCATTAATGCGCTGCAAATGATACCAACAACTGTATGTGAGAAATGTATATTGTTAACAGAAAATAATAAATAGAAGGTCAAATCACAATTGTCCTGAAGTTCTGAGGTAAAGCTTGGAGCCACATCACTCCTTAAACCCATAGCATTTATTGTCTTTTCTGTTCCTGAAGACATTTTTGATGTTGGTGTCTGACACTAAGCCTAAGCAATGTGAAGTCTCATCTCATATCATTCCTACTAAAACATCCAAATCTGTTGAAAAAAAACGCCACTAAGCGGGGGTGGGGGTGGGGGGACACCTAGTGGACCAAAAAAAGCAACAAAACAAAACTTACAATGCAACTTCAAGGTTAGCAAACTAAAATCAACAGACCATCCACACTACAAAATATTATGTATTTGGCATATTTTCTAACAGCTAACATCATACATATGGTATATGACACATATAACTGTAGTAGTATAAATCTAAATACAGATATTTTTGTCAAATAAAAGAGATACAGATATAGATAGTAGCTTAGTGCCACACCCCTAATGCCAGTACATTGAACGGACAAACAAAGAAGATGGTTTGCTTCCCAAGACGCAACAAAGAGCCAGTACTAATGAGCCTATTCCCTTTTATTTCTCCAATGTTAAATATAAATGTCAGTTTTAAGGACCCCAATAAAGGGAATGGGACTTTGGGGGACCAAAAGCATTGGTGACACCAATTTTATTTAGTTCCATGTGAACTCAGGGTGACATTTGGCCCACTTTCTCAGAGTGATTTAACTTGTGTGGAATCCAGGAATTGGCAGCAGTCTCACTTAAGCAGTGTATAAATGAGGGATCGCAACACATTACACAAGTCCACAGGAAGATGAACAAGTGACCCAAAATTCTTTTAATGGATTATTTTAATGGAAAAGAGGTCATTGGGATATATTTTGTTGCATGGTTATGTTCATACACGTTAAAGTCAAGTTGGAGATTTTTTATGATTTGTTAAATGAACCACCTCTTTATAGTACATGAATTGTATGTATAGGAGACGTCTGTGTTCTGTTTACTGCACCTTATTCTACTTTACTGTATCTGGATTCTTGTCAATGTTTCATATCTCTTTGCCATCTCGATCATGACCTCTGACCTCTACATAAACATAACAGCATTACATTGTGACTCTATCACAAATGACCGGTCAGCGTGCAAACATTGCAGAGATGGACCAAAAGTAGAGGGAAGATTTACAGGCGATTTGAACCTCTTTGCATCACTTATCTATACAGTCTGTGATCCAAAGAGATTAACAGAGACACTAAATGCTAGATTAGAGCCACCAAAGCTCTCTAGATGAGGGGCTGTGGAGGGATCTTTGTGTTTGGGATTATTCTTCACTTACTGGGACAATGACATCAAGTGTGTTGCACTTCTTGTCACATTAGACATAAATGGACTTCATAAATGAGGTTGCTGTGCTCACACAGATCAGCAAATCAGCAATGTCCACTTAAACTGGTTGGTACTCAGAGTAACAAGTATAATTTTGAATTTCAGTTCTCCTGTAATGTAATTCAGCAATGTAATAAGCAATGGCACTCCAGGTAATGCTTTCCTCAGTGTGCAGGCTCAATGATGGTCACTGTCCACCCTTTTATGGCTGAATCTAAATGTCCAGACTTCATTGCCGTTGCAGACTTACAGACTTAATGCGTTCCCAATGGGCCTTAAACTGAGTTTCAGGGTCCCCTTGGGTGGCAGACTTCGACAGACTTTGCTTGGAAAATTATCCTGAATCCATAGCAATATGTAAAAGAAATAATAATAATAATGATCATAATTTTAAAAAAAATGTAGGAAGACATTTGCATTTTTCATTTTTGTTTTCTTACATCAGTGATATAGTGACATTTGATAGCGCACATACAGAATATGCATAAGCTGAAAAATTGGGACGCTTGTTATACTCGACAAAGACATCCATGCACAATGTGAATATATTCTTAGTAGTGTTCAGCGGGAACATTTCACAGAGCCTTCTCACCATATTTGTTATGCTATGTAATGCAACAGACTGCATATATTCTGTACAGTATAATTTGCCAAAATCAGTATTGTTAAGAACCCTGCTTTGAAATGAGTTACAGGGTTGGGAATTTCAATTAATCATCATGGAAACAGTTGAGATCCAGTCTCATAGCATATTTTATCCCCTTGTGGTCCAGCACCTAAGCAGACTTGACATGATGATGGTGAACAAGTCACTGCACGTATGTCCGTAAGGGCTCAGTCTACAGTCTCAAGGGTGCATACTTGGAGTCAGCATTTTAAACAAGTTTGTCGGGTCTGAGGGACATAACAACTAATTAAACACTGTCAGAGAGATACTGCACTTTCAAAGAACATTTGTGGCAGTGGGGATACAAAAAAACATCTTAAAAAACAACAAAAATACTTAAACAATAATGATATTAAAAAACTATCAAATAAAACACCTGTGTGACAGCCTGTCACACATTACATTTTTTTTTAAAACCACAGAACTTTATACACTAAACCACTTATTTCATGACATAGGTGGTTAATTTTACCGCTGTGTAAGAACCATGTGGGCATAAATAGCTAATTGGTTACCTAAATTCCATGCAAATATCATACTATATGATCAAAAGCTAGATAAGACTCATAAACTGTGCACATATTTGCACCCTCAACTCGAGTAATAACTCAGTAAAACAAAACTTATAATGATAAAAGTTGTAATAATCTACATCCTGAAAATAGAGTGAAAGCAAAGCTGTCCGGCAAATCTACTGATTCAAGATTTTGGATTAATATAGCTGAGTTATTGGCTGTAAATGTTTTCTTCGGAAATTACAGCTTTCAAAAATGTCCATTTGTTTTGTAAACCAGCAAACAATGCAAGAAAAACCTGCAGCCATAGGTTCAATAAATTACATCAAGCATCAGTGATGTGATCAGAGCTGCTCAGAGTTTCAAACAGTATTTCAATGATACTTTGCAGGTGAACCACCCTTCTAAAGTACTGCTGTTGGCTAAAAACATCAGTATTTGGTTCAGTTGTTGAAGAGAGTCTGTCTAAGTCCTGTCTAAACATCTCTGCCACATCCTCTATGGATATTGTGCTTAATATTATAGGGCATGATGCAAACTATTAGACAACATCAAAGGAAAGCTGTGATGTAACCTATATTTTCTTAATGCAAAACTATCAGCTGTCACACATTGCGTTACCTATTTTTCTTTATACAGGCATATTGTAGGCTAAGTGCACACTGAAGTGTGTGATGTTAAGAATTGAAATAAATATTAGTTCATAAAAGATTTACAAATGAAAGTCAGTTACTGAAAAAAACATCACATAAATAAACAACTGGGCTGAGTCAAAGAGTCAAAGATAGGCCTACTCCTTCAGGATCAGTAACCTTAGAATCATACAGAATATAATTAAGCAGGTTTCTGATGTTATATATTTAATATCATACCCTAAACATAGTTAAACCAACAATAGTCATGATGGGAACTAGTGTGCACATACAGGTACTAATTATGATGACATGACAAAGAGGTTTCAATGAAAAGATCAATGCCCACGGGGAGATGTCTGGCATACTGCACCAACATGACTAGAAACAGCCCTGAGACAAATTCATCACAGAAGCGAGCCGACTGCACTGTTAGTTACTCTGATTACCAATTGGACATGTTTTACCAATTACAGTCTGCATCAAGTTTACATGTAAATACTGACCAGCTGGACTCTTATGATTATGAATATTTTCAGACAACATTGACACTTACTCCAAGTCTGTCTGTCCTGAAAGATAAATCTCTTTGGAGAAGCTTCCACTCAAAGTTGCAAATGCTTTTTCTGTGCATGTGAGGTTAGACACAGTGTTTGTCATGTTTGAGTTTTTTACTAGTAAAAAAGTCTAACATGTGGCCTTTGTCACAAGTCTGCCAATGTTAATTTAATATTTAATGGATTGTAGCTTCACCTTCCCCGCTCGGCTTGTAGACTGATTGCGCCTACTGTATTTCTGAATGGCTGTAAGTACGTTTTCTAATATTTTCAGTGTAGTATGTGACAGTGTAGGTTTACTTAGGAGAAAACTGAGCATGTAAAATGTTGGTAAAAGCAAAGGGTTAATGTTACCAAGATAAAGTAATCTTAGTTCAGCTAGCAGTTGTTGAGCTTTGTTTTCTGCCCCGGTTTAATCAAACTACATATGCTGAGTTCCAGTGCATAACAACAATCCCATTTGAAACACCCTTCATGGTACAGTTAGACAGCCATTTACGCCAGCTAACATCTATTTTTCAGAAGAAGGGAGGTGTTTCTGGACAGAAACTAGGCAAAAATCTGGCAATCTTGCAGGAGGTAAATATGTATACACTGTTCTATACAAATTTTCATGTAAACTGTGGAGAAACTTTATAACTGTCTAGTATCATATAGAACCCCATTTATTTGCAAAGTCCAAGACACATTTCTATGGAAATCTGATGATGTCTTAATGAGGCAATAGTGGCATATAGGTTAGAGAAGCAGGCTGGTGACTGTGCCTTGAGCAAGAAATGTAATCATCAATGGCCAGCAGATCAGACTGCAGTTGTACTAGCAGATCCCAGGTGTGAGCTGTGAAAAAGACAGCACCAGTGAAACTTCCTGGATAAGTGGAAGTTAGAGTAGTGCTATCGCCCTACACATTGAGACCTCTGCCATTTTATCTAAATCAAGTCGCAATTAACCAAAATTCTTTAGTTTAAGAGGGCTGTGCATTTACAGTATGCACAATGGAAGTCAGTGAAGTTTTATAGGTTACCACAGATGGACTGCAATTTTTTGAAATGTTTTATAATTATTGATGTATTTACTAATATATTTTCGGCATCACGTCAACCTTAAAAGGGCAGCAGTCCTCAAGACACTTTGCAGCTACCTTCATGAGGATGATGGACATCTCATTCGGGAGTAAATTGTAAGTGAGTCTAGTTGCATTTGCCAGTCGCATGTACTGTCTTTGATTATAGGAAATGTTTTAAGATCCTAATGTAACTCGCCCACTTTATATTATATAGGAAAGGGTATACAAATGTTTTACCACTGTTTGGTGATTTGCATTATCAGGGTAATACGTCCATTTTTCAATCCTTTCTGTCTTCTGGCACTCAGCCCCCAGCTCACTGATTATTAACAATGCAAGTCTTTAACACCCCACTAATATATAATTTAATTCTTGAAAGTACACAATGTGATTTATCTTTATGGATTAATAGGTATGTGATCGAGATCAAGTCAATCCAGAAGAAAGAAATCCACCAATGTCCGACAAGGAGGGTGGAGAAACTAAAGGAGTAATCATTCTGGACAACATTGGATCTGTAGCCTGAGCTTGTGCAATGATGCTAGAAATCATCTGTGCATTGAACATGGCTTACCCCAAAGAGCAGCGATGCTAAGATTTCATTCAGACAGTACAGATAGATGCAAATAGATTTCCCCCAAAGTCAAAAGCTGCTAAATGGATTTTTTGTATTTATTTTCAATGTAAATTTTAGCAGATTATTGTAATCTCAGCATCAACTAAGTGTTTGCTATCTTCCAGCTATGAATGGTATTGGTATGTTGTTGTTTTTTATGTTAGTAAAAGTACTCTTTTTTTAATAGATGGTACTGATACATTTTTTTATAAGATGCAATCTTGTTTGGGAGAACAGAAAGTGTGTCTAGTCTCAGAGTCTCACTAGAATGTGAGATTCTGAGCAGCAGATTTTATTTACCTGTAATTTAAAAACTTGGTGTTTCAATCTTATAGAAGCTAGTAGCTTGAATATTAACTTAAGGGTAATACAATAATACAGGTTACAGGTAATACAAGACTTAAAGTGGAATAATAATAAAAATTACTGCACTACTGTATGTTCTCCTTCCTCCTGCTCTCTCTCTCCGGCGCTATATAAATAAAATTGAATTGAATTGAATTAAAGTGAAAAACTATATTTTTAAATATGTGTTTGCTTTATTTGTCTGAATATTTCATTTATTCAAAGTTATGATACTAATAATAGCAAAAAATGTTTAATTAGATTAATTTGAATTGTATTATGTAGAGATAAAATTATTATTATTATTATATTATTAAATTTGAATTTACAAAACAAATTGTAACTGTATATTGTAATCATACCCGTTGTTGATGTTGTACTGCTATCACAAAAACTTTTTACGTTCAATCTTATTTCAATATCTTGTCCTTGTCGTGTCCTCCAACTCTTTGATTTTCTGTTTTGAACACAACCAATCAAAAAAGGATGTTTTGTTGTACCTGCACTGCATATCTATAAAAGTTTTTGTTCAAGGCTCATAAAAGCTAACAGCCCTGCCACTTAGCCTTGGTTTGTTAGACACAGCAGAGTCGTGGCAGCAAGAAAACAGCAACATTTAGTACAGTATTAATGCAGCAATCAATAATTATTGTGTTTGTTATTTTGAGTTTGACCTATATCAGAAAAAGCACAGTGTTTTTAATTGATTTAGTTGTTTAGTTATTAAAAGACTTGTCAATCGATTTCAGAGTGCTGGCAGGTTCCAGTCTTGTGTTTTGAATTTTAGTGGTCAGGCTAATGTGCGCTGCTGAGCGGTACTGGTTTAGGCTACAAGGTAAAAATTGTGAAAATGAACACATACAAGCAGCTGTCACCTGCACCCTGCAACAAACCATATCCTAACTTAGGATAGTCAAAAGAAATGTTCTTTTGGTTTTAAGCCTTGCTGGTGACCAGCATAGCAAAGTGTAAAGCACAATATATCAATGGCCGAAGCGCAAAACCTCCTATCTGAAAAATTCACTTTTTTGAGAAATAAAACAAAAAACAGTTGTTTTCTTGCAGAATGCTATTTGTTAAGGATGCCCAATACATAATACACTGTTTTTGGACTATTTTACTATATTATGTGTTAACAATACTGACTAGGTATTATTGCCTTGCAAAGTGCACATAGAAGGTTTTTTTCCCACTTTTCCTAGATAATTATGCAGATAGGAGGTTTTGTGCTTTGGCCATCGATATGCTATTCTTTCTAGTGTAACCAGTATACAGTATGCTGACATGTCCATTTGGGATAGGATGGAGTATTGGGGGAAGAGGTGAACGACTACAGATGCCTGGGCATCCATGTTGACAACAGACTTGACTGTAACTGCAACACTGAGGCTGTCTACAGGAAGGGACAGAGCAGACTCAGCTCAGGTCCTTTAACATGTGTGGCAAGATCTTTTACCAGTAGATGAAGTGCAGTTTTCTTTGCAGCATCAGGGGCAGTGACACTAACAAGCTGATTATCAAGGCTGGTTCTGTGCTTTGTGCTTTGTGGAAATTCACCAACACTGGTTGCACTTTTACAGATAGTTTTGGACCTCTTCTCATTTCTGTATCTGTTCTTCAGATGGGCAAAGTGTAATTTGCAGGGTAACAGCTGTCTGATGGCGTAACAGATTGGTGCCTGTGCTAATCTAATCTGTAAGCAGGAAGACCCGCCTGCAGCTTAATCTGCTCATCATTGTTGGAGTGGGGCCTGCCATTAAGCTAGGCAGAGTTGGGCTAGGCTAACACTGCAGGCAAGCTACATTTCACAGGGTGATGCTAGCGGGTAAAGCTATATTCTAGTCACCTCAAATTAAGCCGACATCTCCAGATGGTATCTTGTTGCAACCAACCCCTCCAGCAGTGGGCACTGCTTAAAGCTTTAGCTGCAAAAACAGGAACTGTGGTGATTATTGTGATGTCCTCTCACAGAAAACACACAAGTCACTTTGGTGCTTGGAGATAAAGCAAATGACATGTTTCTGTTGTTCATGACATCTAATGAGCTGAACTTGTGCCAATACAAAATTAATTTGACTATGTGCCCCTTAAAAAGTGACAGCATTTAATTTGGCAACAATGAGCATAAATCAGTGGATTGCTGCAGTTTCCTTTGATGTATCCAGCTTGATAAAATCTTCTAATTGATTTTCCACAGTTCTGACATTAAACTATGGCAGCCGTAGTCAAATTTGGTAATGACTGGTGGGTATCACCACATAGTTATTTTAGGACTTGCGTTGGGTGATTTTCCATCACTTCATAATATTAGTTTTAAGAGCCTCGTGTGGGAATACAAAAAATGTTATGGCTTTTTGTGCAATTCAGTGATGCATCAGTGGCCCTTTAACCTTTTGTCAAGACTAAAAGATTAGAAACTGCTCGGTGGCAATCCTCACAGAATGAGGGTGCAGCAGGGAGTTTCTGGAAAAGACCAAAGCCCTGCTAACATCCCCTGGATAAAAAAAACTAAAAAGAAAGTACTTTCTCTGGAAGTCGTACCTTCTTTTTAAAACCAGCATTCCACAAGGTCAAGTTTGTTGCCAGTTATTATCACAATAAGCCCCACTGTCCTTTGGCCTTCAATCATACACTTATAATTAAAGCTGCATTCTTTTTTTTTTGTACACTTGAGGCCAACAGAACAAGCTGAAAACACATCTGACACCTCAGCTTTTAAAGTTGTATAGAGAGCAGAAGCAGAATAGAATCTGTTGCAGAGGCTTAGAAAACCTAATTTAGAATCACATTGACATTTGTAATAAAGTAAATTACTTTCCAGTATGTCAAATAACAAAGAAGTTATATTATTGTAGTTTACTTAAAGAAAAACTGCACACCTAAACATATAAGCTAATAAGCTGTAGACTAAATGATGTACTGGTAGGAAACACATCAATGCTGGTGTTAATATTGACATTTATTACCAAATGTATAAGAATCTGTATTTCAGGGATTGAAAATGCCTCAACAACCCACCTAATGTTTAAATCAGCCATGAAACTGTGAAACCAATGCTGACATAGAGTCATCTGGTTGGGACCTATTTAAAGTCAGGTCCATAAGTATTGGGACATCGACACAAGTCTCATCTTTTTGGCTCTATACATCACCACAATGTATTTGAAATGAAACGAACAAGCTGTGCTTAAACTGCAGACTTTCAGCTTTAATCTGAGGGTATTTACATCCAAATCAGGTGAACGGTGTAGGAATTACAACAGTTTCTAAATGTGCCTACCACTTTTTAAGGGACCAAAAGTAATGGGACAATCCAGTCAAGAGCTATTTCAAGGACAGGTGTGGGCTACTCCCTCGTTATTTCATCATCAATTAAGCAGGTAAAAAGTCTGGAGTTTATTCCAGGTGTGACATTTGCATTTGGAATCTGTTGCTGTCAACTCTCAATATGAGATCCAAAGAGCTGTCATTATCAGTGATAGGCAGGAACTGAAGACAGTTGCAGTAGAGGCTTGGCAGAGCATCACCAGGGATGAAAGCCAGCGTCTGGTGATGTCTGTGTTCCAGACTTCAGGCTGTAATTGACTGCAAAGGATTTGCAACCAAGTATTAAAAAGTGAAAGTTTGATTTATGATTGTTTAGTTTGTCCCATTACTTTTGGTCCCTTAAAAAGTGG
>JAVQJD010094319.1:0-42018 GCA_036023655.1 Nannoperca australis | reverse complement strand
GCAGTGGTGACCTTCAACTCGTGGTTGAGCTATGGAGTCACTGATGTTTTGTGTCAAATCTAAAATCAAACATCAGTTTATGGGAGCTTACAGCAGGACAGTTTTAATAAGAAATATTATAATATAGAAATATAGAAATATTACCCATATTTGCTCTCTGCAAACTGAATTTCCCATGTACATGTGTCCACCAAAAAAAGAAAAGTCTTAATTCAATAAGTGTAGAGATATGACTCTCATTACTGAAACTAAGAGACAGATGCTGTAACAAACGACAAGCCAAACAGACAAGTCAGGAGAGAAACCAGCTGGTTTAAGTATTTTAACAAGACAGCAAAGGCAAACATCTACTGAGCAAGTCACTAAATCTACCAGTTTTTAGGGGGGGGGGGTGTATACAGAGGGCTAATGTTCCGTATTGACTTCAGGTATCAGGCAAGAGTTAAAAAAAAAAAGAATGAAATTAATTTTGCACCATCATGTGCCTTGGTTCGCTGAGGGTCACTTCATGCCGCCTAAAGCTGACCACGCACTGCAGTGACCACCGTCCGGAAGCGGTGTCACTTCGCATTCTGTGTTGAGAGTCTCTAGGGACCCCTCCTGGAGGAGCTGCCATATAAAGCGAGAGACTCGCCCCTCCCGGACAAATTAGACCCGGCCTGGCCCCGCGCGCCTGTGCTGCACTTCGCGGATGCTTCAGCAGTTCAGCATCCTCAGCCCTGCCCAGCTCCGCGGAATAAACACTGTGACACGGACAGATCTGACCGCCCTCTCTTCAGTAAGTGCACGTCTTGTGTAGTCTTTACTGAATAAACAGCTTTGAGTGCATTACATAATGTAGCCTGTAGCCTATGTGTGTATACATGCATGCGACCGGTGCAGTGTCGCAGATGGTGCGTGAGCTTTGCGCACTTGCCGTTGGGTTTGTAAAATGTTTTAACAAGCTGCAGAATGCGTAGCAGTGTGGTGTGGTGACATTAGATGGCGGGACTTTATTTGAATTGACTGGATTTAACTGAGAGAACTGCGTCCAACAAGATATGCAGACAATCGGCTAGAGATTTAACACAAACCTTTTATATGCGGCACAGGGGGCTGACGTAGGCTAGGCAATAATTAAACTAAAAATAGAACAGAGTTGGGCCCACGTTGTATGAACGCGCGTTTCGTTAGAGGGCAAACTTTCTGAAATTACTTGATTTGCGCCAGCCATGATGACAGCCTTCTGGAGGTCATACCTGAACCGTCGTCTCGCGCAGCGCATCACTGCACAACAGCGTGCCGGAAACGGGCATGATTGTTACCATAGCAATAAGGGCTTGTCCATGTTCGGGACAGCAGCCAGGGACCACACCCTTCCCCGCTACAGCCTCCAGAGATGCGCCTGGGTGGACTACTGAGGAGCAGTAAAGAGAGGCAGGTGCTATCGAGAGACTAAAACCGTGCTTTCTGGCTTTTCTTAAGACACTGAGATAAGATCATGCTCCAATGTAATCTAATTGCATTGTAGTAAATACACAAATTTAACTTTAAAAAATAATTCTAGTTATCCAGCCATTTATTCGGGATACTAAATAGGATACTCATACTAAAACAGGTATATTATAGGAACAACATATTTATTGCTAATATTGCTGCTACTGCTCTTTTATTGTTGGTTTGTTGTCTATATACTACCCACCTTGTTTATTTAATTGATAACGCCTTTTATTAGCTACTAACCGGGACCTGAGTACTTAATTTTGTGCAATCTAATGTGATAGTGAGATTGGTATGACAATAAAAATCCTTGAACATTATGATGATGTTTTTTGTCTGAATATTTTTGCAGTTTGTTACAGAGGAATGCTAATTCAGCCTCATGTGTAGTCCACCATTTGTTTTCTGCAGGGCAACTATACACTACATACACTAGAGTGTTGCGAGAGCTGCCATGGCGAACAGAGGGCCCAGCTACGGACTGAGCCGGGAGGTGCAGGAGAAGATCGAGCAGAAGTATGACCCAGACCTGGAGCAGCGCCTGGTGGACTGGATAGTTGCACAGTGTGGAGGAAACCTGGAGAAGCCGCAGCCGGGCAGAGAGAACTTCCAGAAATGGCTAATGGATGGAACAGTGAGTGGCTGCAGTACCTGCACTTAAAATTTAAGTTGACGTTTAATTATTTAAGCTAGAAGAGACCGTGAAGTAAAAAGAAAAAAGACTCAAATAAGCAACCAGATTTATGTGCCCTGTCATTTTTGAAAGTCTCAGTATCCTAAATACTATCAGTTTGAATTTACAGTATACAGATATTATATTTGGTTGTTATCCTCACTATTAGCTGAAAGACGGGTCTGATAATGTAGAAAAGAGGACTAAAAAAATAATTTTTAGCCAACAGTTTATTTTGAATTGCTAACTGTTGAGGTCCTTGATTTGCAAACACAGAATTTTGTACCGAGTCATTGTGGGAGCCTCTGATGGACACTGAGAATGCTGAGAACACTAAAAGACTTATTCAACAACCAATTATAAAATGTGCCCCACCGGGGGCTGCGGTGTCTTTTTCCTTGACACTCCAGCTGACCCTATTAAAAGAAATCATTCAGAGAAATCCATCATAGGCCAGACAGAGACATCAATGTCTGCACCAGCAAGAGGCTCAATAGACAATAATGCAAACATGTTGGATTTTCACTTTCACAAATAAATATATATTATAACCCTTCTCTTGAGGTGTAACATCAGTTATTCTTGGAAATGTTTAAAATCACCGGCAGCAGTTAAAATTAAAAAGGAAACATGAGGAAAAAGCTGGTCTGTTCAAGCCAAACACCAAAAATATTAATTATGGCTTTTACATATGACAACTAAGAGTGTGTTTGGGTGAACTCTGTCATTTTTGTATCCAGTGTCAGTTTGATACAATCGAACCAGATTTCTGACCTCCTTTGTTCTAGATACTCTGTAGGCTTATCAACAGCCTTTATCCGAGAGGGAAGGAGCCTATCAAGAAGATTCCAGAGACGCAGATGGCTTTCAAACAAATGGAGAAGATCTCACAGTTCCTGCAAGCAGCTGAAGCGTATGGAGTTACAACCACTGACATATTTCAAACTGTGGACCTCTGGGAAGGTGATTTTACCCCTAATTCTTACTTACCACCTACTGCAGGAGTGGTATATATTCATTCACATTCGTTTTTACAATGATAAGCAGTTTTCACTACATGTTGTGAGATTATCCTTTTGATCTGGCCATAGGAAAGGACATGGCAGCAGTGCAAAGGACTCTCATGGCTCTGGGAAGTGTGGCTGTCACCAAAGATGATGGTCATTACAGGGGTGACCGAGACTGGTTTCACAGGTGAAGAGAAACCCTACTGTAACAGAAGAGTTTCACATTTTCACAACTGCATACCCACGATGCTTCACGTTGCCCTGCCTCACCTTGTATCTGTTGTACGTGTATAGGAAAGCCCAGGCGTATCGACGAGAGTTCAGTGCAGAGCAGCTTCGCCAAGGCCAGAGTTTGATCGGCCTGCAGATGGGCAGCAACCGCGGGGCTTCCCAAGCTGGTATGACGGGCTACGGTATGCACCGTCAGATCATGTAGACCACTTACTAGCTAACTTGCTCCCCTGCTTCCAGACCTTATTTTCTACTAATACCACAACAGTTGTAACCTTCTTTGTAGAACCTGCCATGTTAACCTCAATTTCCCTGGAACTGCTGCTTTCCCAAAGTGTTTTGTCTTAAAAGAAATGATGTCAAATGCTGTAGATGTCCTTCTCCAAGCTCTCTTCCTGTTCCTCTCTTCCCTTTTGCCATGTGCCGTTCCCTCTCTAGCTTACTTAACTTAATTTCCTTGATTTTCATGTCCAAATTATTGCTTACTCAGTCATTCACCATCAATTTAGTCTTACGGAGAATTTAAGATTAAAATCTCTTTACAAAACAAGCCATCAGTGTTATACACATTTTCAATCTGATATACTGTATGCCAATGTTACAGCATGTTGTATGCTATTTATTTGTATTTATTTATACATTTATTACCATTTATCATTAATCATTGTTTTAGGATGGTCTGTTACTGTATCTATTAATTATTTTGCCTTAAATCTAATGAAACTCAACAACTGACAATGTCTCTGCTTTCTTGTCTGAAGACTTGTTGCAGTATCCTCTGTAACCAAATCAGCCTCACGCTGTGCCTGGTTATGGGACTACAGGGATTGGGTCCTAATTTATTGGCCTCAAATTTTAGATGAGTTTCATTTATTCTGAGCCATGCCTTTGTTATTTGTTTGTTAGATTACATCTTTGTCCACAATGTGTCTATTTTGTGTCCAAGCAAGTAAATGTGAAGTTTCCATTTATGGTGCCAGGTAAAGACATTGCTTGAATGTGCACTTTTATGTAATGTCATGTTTATATTTTTTACATATATTTATATCTGGAGGCTTGTGAGAAGAGAAAAAATAAAGTATGTGAACATATATTTGTGTCAGTCTATCAGTGGCATGCTGTGTGCTCAGAGTGTTGTCTGGTTTTTCTTTTCTTATCTTGGTTTTATGTTCCAGCTACTCCCTTGCGCCCATCCCTCCTGTCTCTCCTCACTGTACACAATCTAATATAGGGGCAGCAGCATGGCATAATGATTAGGATGACGGTTCCTCTGCCAGATAGTCCTGATTCTAGCCTGTGTGCCAGAAAACCTTTGCCTTGCTGGGTAACCTTGGGTAAGATATTAAATCCCTAGCTGGTCCAGTAATGCTGTATAATAGCTGATCTTACCTTTGTGGAGGATGTAGCAAAAACAGAGTCCCAAAACTACCATAAACTGTTTCTTAAACACTTTGTTGTGTTGGTCTTTGCGAATAGTTCTCCTTGTTTTATTGGTTTTACCAGCCTAATGGCAATGTCCATTTTAAACATGGTTAACACTAAAATCAGCCTAGCATTTAGATAACATCTGAGAGACACTTATTAAGATAAGCAGAAACCTTTGTCAAAGGCTTTCTAGTGAGGTTGGGCTGGGCTTTGGACCTTAAAAGGTCAGGTTTTATTTTAATGGGTTTATGGGGTCAATTGTTCCTGACTGTTGGCATTTTAAAGAGCACATATGAGAAAAGCATGCATGAATTAACATTTTAGTTTGCTATTAGCATCCACTGACGAAACAGAGCCCATTACAGTCTGTCCTTTAAATCTTGGACAAAAACAACAGCGTATATTATTCTAAGTTGTCCATTCTTAATGCCATCTTTTTATTGCTCAATTATAAACAGGATATTCTGCAGTGCAGAGGCGTAGTGACAGCATGTAATTATTTGCTTAAGTTACTATCCTGTTTGCTTCACTGTATAGGTGGCAGCACCCATGCGCAGCTATGTGGCCTTTTGCATGTCTGGCCCTCACATACTTTCTATGCTTATTATTAGCCTCAGCTGGACTGGGAAAACATGGCACAGGTGATGTGTAACTCATAGGCTCAAAATGTAAGCCACAAACACAGAGACCAATGGACTGGCTTTGAGGACAGAGGTCAGTCTTGTCCAAAGTTCTTGTCCAGCTTGTGTTTTTGATTGGTTGGTGTCTCGGTTGTCTCTTGTACCACTGTGTTTATCTTCGGCATGCCTGTTTGAAGACAAGTTGAAGATTCATTGCTGCGTGTTGACATTTGAGTAGGGCACGTGGTTATGAGGCGAACTACTGATTGCACTGGCTTGAACCTTTTTTAGTCTGAAAGTTTTAGCAAAGTGGAATATTAGTTTTGTTTGATAGGTGCATCAGGTACAATGTTGCAGGTAAGGTTTAAGGTATCTCTCTTGCTCCTTCTGTTGGCGGACAGGTGTGTTGCACAGCTAGAAACACAAAATAAAGGCTGTGTTTGTGGACACCCTGGAATACCAGGGGACCCTGGACACAACGGGACACCTGGCAGAGACGGCAGAGATGGACTCAGAGGTGACAAAGGTGATCACGGTAAGTTTAGAAGAGAAAACTTCTTTTCTTCAGAACATGACTCTGTCTTAAGCTTCAACTTTGCAATTTGTAATAACAATTATTTATGAATTACCCAATAAAAGGTGAAGTCGGCCCTATTGGACAAGCCGGGAATGACGGCCACAAAGGAGAAAAAGGGGACCCTGGTATGTATTTTCAGAATAAACTGCACCACTGAAAAACAAACTGATCTGTAAAGTAAACTGTGTTAAACCATCCATCTGTGTTTACCAGCTGTATATATTTCTACATACTTTATCACAGTTTGTTCACGTTTGTTGTACCTCATGGTGCGTTCTGAAATATGTATGATGGAATAGCACACACTGAGCATAAAAGGATAGGGAGCTTTATTGTATGCTTGTCATTTACAGGTGCAGTTGGTCCAGCAGGGCTCAAAGGAAAAAGGGGAGATAATGGAGAACGGGGGACTCCTGGGAAAATGGGGCCCCAAGGAGTTCAAGGGCCCATTGGCCTGAAAGGAAATAAGGGAGAGCTTGGGCTGCCTGGACCCCAAGGATCGAAAGGGGATTTTGGGCCTCTTGGACCAGAAGGTCCCAAGGGGGAAGTTGGTCTTCAAGGTGACAGAGGCATTCAGGGACCATTGGGGCCCCCTGGCCGGCCAGGGTCTAAAGGGGAAATTGGTTTTCCAGGTCTCAAAGGCAATATTGGCTATCGTGGGGAAAGAGGGGCTCGAGGAGAGAGAGGTGATAAGGGTGAGAAGGGAGAGGCAGTTGTTCTCTCTAAAAGTGCCTTCTCTGTGGGACTCACAGCATATAGTAAACTGCCAGCAGCTAATGCACCGATCAGGTTTGACAAGATTATTTATAATAGACAGAATCACTACGATGCACAAACAGGAAGATTCACATGCTCCACAGCAGGAGCCTATTTCTTCACCTACTACATCACGGTCTTCTCCAGAAACGTGAAGGTGGCTCTCGTGAAGAATGGTGAAAAGATCATCCACACCACGGACAACTACCAGAGCAGCGAGGATCAGGCAGCAGGTGGCGCTGTGTTGCACCTGGATGTGGGGGACAAGGTGTGGCTGCAGGTGGCTGGAGGAGAGCTGTTCAATGGGCTCTTCGCTGATGAAGATGATGACACTACCTTCTCTGGGTTCTTAATCTTTGGGGATTAAATTAGGCATGACTACTTTATAATTGCTGGTATAAAAAATATTGAAATGTTTTTAAAGAATAGAAATCAGTCAGAAGAGATCAGAATGCAATGCAGTAGAATCATACTGTTCACTCCACTGCATTAATTTCACTTTTTAAAAAAGATTTTACATACAAAAAAAATGACAAATGAGTGTTATAGATGAACTACACAGGAATATAAAGTGATTCAAAACAGCTCCGTCTCAACTAACTGCAACAGTTAAATACATCTTATACATTTGTGCATCAGTGATTTTACCCCGATAATATAACACTATCACGGGCCATTTTGAGTACTTTATAATACCTCCATACTTTTCCTTTAGTAAAACTTTGAATGCAGGACCTTTGCTTATAATAGAGTATTTTACTCTTTTGAGATGATACTTTTACTTTTGTGATTTTTTTACCCCACTGCTGGCATTTTGTGTAGCCCACGTGTAGTTAAATTAGTTCCTTGCATGCAATTCTACATGTAATTATCCTGAAAGTAACGCATCAGCCTGTGAATAAAAAAACAAAGCATTAAAGAGATGAAATGGAGGTGTTGTGTCATTGTTGTCACAATCTAAAGTTACCTCAGCTGTGTCTTTTGTGTTAATATAAAGAGCAACATTCACTAAGGATTAGATTTGCTTCCTCTGGTATTTGGGGATGGGCATGAACAACACAAATACCCGAGACATTAATTGTCTTGGTATGATGCAGTGGCATACGGTGAAGAAGACAGTGTAACACCAACTTGAAAGCCCAGTCTGTCTTCAAAGAGCTGCAGGAAGCGCGGAGCTGCATTGTCTTTGCTCTCTTTTTTCTTCTTCAATGAAGAGCGTTCGGACGGGGGCGTGGTTTTACGGCCACATACTCATCTACTGACTTCTGATTGGCTGTCAGCCGAATGGTCACGCTATGGTCAACCAGTAACCTCGATCGTAATCTCTTGAAGCCCCGCCCTTCACAAATACTGCAACAAGTGCATTAGTGATGCTCGCGAGCTCAATCCTCCAAGAAAGACCTATTTTAACTGGACACTTCAGCGGAATCAAGACGTTTTCTAGAACAACTTTGGAAGATATTGCATGAGTCACTATTTTCTTTTTGAACTTGCTTGACTACAATCAGGTTTTGCCGGTCGGCAAAAGCGAAATTAACAACCGCAGTGCTTGCGCAATATAGAAGAAGTTCATCAGTGAGCTCGTGAGCTAGCTCCAGTTGCTAGCCCAATGTGTTTAAGAAGTCAGCCAGCCATTTGCCTCAATATGTTGCGGGGTAACTAGTTAGCAGGCACAGCGCTCTTGTCGTGGGCTTTTGTACCCGACATGTTTTTGCGAGAGGACAAGGAGTGCGAGGCAGCAAGCCGTTGGACCTTAGAGAAACTCTCAGGCTACTTCACTGTGGCTGAGCAACACAAACAGCTGCTCTGTTGATGTGAGGACAACATCAGCGACTATGAGCAGGGTGAGCAAAGGTTTTGGTGTTTTATTATCAACTGCGCAATGACTGCCAATTTACAGCTAATAATCATAAGTGATCAAATACTTCCTCTAAATTATTCATATTCGTGCATCGCATTACAGTTGCAGTGATTTTTCCCTCTTGTGTTCGTGGTTGTAATGGGACCAGAGGGGGTTATTGTAGTGCATTACAGCCGTCGTTGTTATAGTGATGTGGGAGATGGCAGGCTGTGCAGGGAGTTAGTGAAGGAGGGGTTGGAGGGGCCACCAACTACAAAGAGCTTTATGGCCAAAGAAAGTTAATTAATGCAGAAATAAATAAGCAGTTTGGCCCCGAGTTCTTTATGAGCTTAGAAAAGTGCTCAGTATAATCTCCTTTCATAGCTCCTTGTTTTCAGATTTTGGTTCTTTCTTAGCATGTAGCCTACTAACTTAGCTACACTTCTTGTGTACCTGTTTTCATGGCTCCCCAGATGGACTTTTCATACTATAGAGCTAAACTGTGGTGTCCAGATCATTCACTGTTAAATGTCACAAAGTCCTCTCCATTGTAGAGGATATATAAAATAATGTTTATAACAAGATGTAACATCTACAATATAATTGGACACTAGGCTACTTTCTTTTTCATACACAGTTCCAGTACTTCCAGGCCACAGTAGTTCTGTCTCATGATCCTAAAAATACAAATAAATACTTAAATCAGCCATTTTCAGTCATGTGACTCAATCAGTGAGGACAATTATGCCAGAGAAACACGCTATGCTTTTTTGACTGGAGCAATAGACAATTTCCAAGCACACAAACCAATGGGAACCAATGTTTAAGAATTCCTGAGAATCAGATTCCTGTATTATATTAGTTGATTTGAGCTGTTTTGGTTATTGTTGCACCGCTGTCAGGTTACACTATTGACTATTGACTACTGACAACAAGGTTTAGTGCTGTTTTGTTCTTTCTAAGCCTTGTGCACTGTGTGGTGTTAGATTTCTGTCAGTCTGTCTCTATGGCGGTCCACAGCAGATCAGGTGAGTAAGTGGCTGCCTGTGTGAAAGTGGTGACACTCCCTGGTTTGGTCTGTACCTGTACTTTCCACCCTCTGTAGAAAGGGGCGTGGCATCCCCCAATCTTCTTCTTTCTGCGAGGTCTGAAAATGAGGAACTAGGTTGTGGCCAAATATGACCCTTTAACCACAGAAATACAACCGGTTAGATGTGTGCTCACCTGATCCACATGTGGCATGTTGTCTATTTCTAAACCACAACAGAGGTCATGTATTTCTTGTGTGTACTGTTTGTGGAATTTTTGCCTTTATTTCTTAATTTTCTCCTTTAAAATGTGCACACAGGCCGAGTGGCTCCATGCTGGGTGTCACTCTCAGTCAGTGCTGAATGGCCTAGTTGTCTCCCTGATTAAGCTATCATGTGTAAATGAAACCAGTTCTGATCATAGACTGGTAAAGCTCCACTAATCAGATTATTACTGGGATGTAAGTGGAATAGGCTATGCACACATAAACATACACGCTCCCACTCCCACACACTCTTCCCACACAAAGTAGATTTTCTTCAGAGTTTTTTTGCTGACACTTTTTTCCTTGGAAAACAGCTGCAAGATCAGCTAACAAGCATGAAGATGAAGATTTTGATATGGATTCAAATATTTGATACTAAGTATATTGTCAAGTGTTTCTTAATCTTGCCAGACGCTTATACATCCACAAACGTGAAATAATTTACCTGAAAGACAAAGTACAGTAACATTTTTCTGTATTAGTGAACATATGTTCAGCTTAAGTTTCACAGAACCCTTGTTACGCACACTGACTTTGCAAATCAGCCAATCTGTTCTTTAAAACAGTATGTGATGTTGTTTTAGAGCAACCTAGAAGTAAGTCTTCCTCACAGCTTTTATTCATCGAGACAAATAAACAAGAAGTAAAGTGACAGCTTACAGAGAGGAATGGCGGTGTTGCTCCAGGGTGGTTGTGTCTGTCTCACAGTTAAGCCAGAGAATGGAAAATGACAGAAGAGCTTTCTTTCCCTTGATTCTCCTTGTCTGGTAGCCTTTCAATTTAATTCTGAGTTTATTTAGGCCTAATTAATTGTATCCTAGCCACAGGCGGGGCATACCTCTGCAGAGGTGAATTGTGGGTAGGAGGTCACTTACTACTATGTATTTATGACATAACCGCCTGGGTTTTCTAGCTAAACAGGAAGGGAGTCAATGATTTAAATTCCTTCCAGCTCTGTGCATGCATGCGTGTGAGTTCATATGCACATGGACATGGGCCGTGCACAATGAGAAAGGATGCTCTAACTAATTGTGCCTGTGTTTTTGGATTGCATTCTTTCAGCCATTTTCTATGTTTATGTTTCTGGGTGCTTGTGCATCCTCGTCTCCGGGAGTCTAGTCTGAGGCTGGCTCCAGCTGGCTGCCATGTGTGGGGGGGGGACTCCTCCCTGAGCTCTTAATTAACTCTGGACCAGGGCCCCAGAGTGCCTCTCCCATCCACAGTTTAGCAGGAGGAAGTCGAAGAGCAGCAGTGATCAGGCAGAGCAAAGATGATATAGGAAAGACATCGCCAAAGTGATCTATGACAGTAGGCCGTGATATTAACATATACGTAAGTAATATTTGTGTATTTGTGCAATATGCAGAGCTGTAGAGACTTAGTAGATGCTTTTTAATATTTACGTATTTTTAATCACGTAGTTTACTTTTCTGTCATTTCAGAAAATATAGAGGGGAAAAAAATACATCAGAGCTTAAAATTAAAACTTTTGATGTTGACTTTTGAGAGTGAAATGAACAAAATGAAAGATGTTTTCAGAATTGCATCATTATGCCTTTCCGTATAACATATTTCTGTACTATGTATTACTAGACTCTGTTTTGTGGACAGTATTGAAAAATACTGTGCCTTAAGTAAAAAGCAGTAAAGTATACCTTTTTATATTTTATATCACAATGTAAAAACAGCTGTTCTTAATTAAGGCGACTGCAGTTTTCAGTGTTGAATTTGTTAGGTAAAATTGGTAATTATGGATAACCAACAGACCAGCCATTTCAACAGTGAAACAAGTGTCTACTATGCACGTCAGAGCTAACATTGTCATTGAAGTTGATGCATTCAGTCTCTAATACAAAGGCGTATAAAGCCATCTTCAGTTAAAAGGGGCATAGTTAATTGTGAGTTATTGGAGTATAAAGCATATTGCATATACGTAATGGATGTTTTAAGTGTGTGTCTTGTGAAATACCTTAGTCACCATCTGTGTCAGCTTGGTTCTGACTCGCAGCACTGCCAAGTATTAGTAGACGCCAACTGGCCTGTGGCAGTTGGCGCCAAGTGTGGGAGAAGGCAGAAAGGTGTTGAAGGATAGCACAGTTGGTAGATAGCGCGAGTATTCAAAACAAAAACAAGCTAGTCAAGCGGTAGAAATTCCTTTCCTATCTCTTAACTTTCTGCTTAGAAAATAGATAATAATTGATCCCGTCTATTTTTCTAGCTGCCACTCAGTCATTCTTCCACTGCTGAGGAGGAGAAAGTACAAGAAGACAATTCAGCATAGCTTTGAAAGCAGCGCATTGTTCACGAGGGGTGTTTACTGTCTGTCAGCAGCGGTGCTTGGCAGTGGTGGCTCCGAGTTTACATAAGTGTTCGGTGTGATGGAGCGAGCTGGTTGAAGTGACAGCAGATTCCTGAGAGAGTTTGACTGAGAAAGCCCATCTGCTGCTGAACACGCATGCAGACGGGAGGTATGGGAGAGTTCCAGGATCCCTGCAACTCCCCGCAGAGCAGTCAGTGTTAGTGGCACTGCCTTTAAAGCTAAAAAAAAAATGCCTTCAGTTGGTGTTAGGACCGAGTGATGCTGAACAAAATCACAACATTTTTAAGTGAATACCTGAATAATAATAATATATTGGGGCTATTTCTGTTGTTATTTCCTGCAAGAAAGGTAAAAATAAATCTGCAGTAATGTGAATATAACACTTTATTTTAACACCCCTCCATTCAGCATTTATATAACAATTAATGAATGCTTTGTAGCATACTGTAATGTAGTTGTAATGTCTTTAAGTGTTTGATTAACAACTTTAACTCCTCCTCCTTCATAGAAGTTAAAATTGTTGAAAATACTGGATGTTGTTTTAACACATTTATTGTAAACACATCTTCTCATATCTGCTCACAACTACATTATACTGTGTTGTAAACAATTTATTATATGTTTATATTCTGCTTATAAATTATAAATAAATTATACATAGGAGGGGTTAAAGTGTTTAAGCATTTAAACCTACAAGAATATGAAAAGTTAGCATTTTTGCTGTGTTATATTATCCTAATAACCTAAATCTGAGATGATGTCTGGTCTCACATTATGATATTAATATAACAACCACACATCATCCTAGTCTGTATGTCGGAGACAGAAAGAAACTGATCATATTTGGTGACTTGCCAAACTAGTAATCTCAAGAGACAGATTTCTTTGTTTGGAAAATGGAAGGTTACATTTTATTAATTCAAGTCATTCAGTCATTATCGTCAATAGTCTCTATAGCCTAGTCGTGTTACGGTTAAAATTGTGTTATCCTTTTCTTAGTTTAGAGTCAGTTGCCAGCTATAGAGGGACTATAATGTGTCATTAGTAATAAAAGACTCCTTGAGAGAATGTGACATTTGTACACGTCACGGTAGGAAAAAGCACAGGTGTCAATAATAAAATGATGATGAATTCTATTTAGCTGCTTCAGTTTCAGGGTCCTGGTGTTATGCATGCTGTCTCACTGTCATGGCTCACTGGGCCACTTGAATAGAACAGAGCCATCGTTAATGTTATTGGTAACACCTATGCTGCTCCTACCAAGAACTGTGAACAAAGCCTATTGATAGGAATCCTATGTAGACAAACAATGAGGACTCTCTGCGCACAAGGATAAAGAGCTGAACTATGTCACTGATTTGAAGACCACACATCCCTCCTCCTCACTATCGCCTCGTCATCTACGTAAGCTGGAGAAATCCGGGCAATTTATTGCATTAATCACAATGGATTAGCAAATTTCATTGCTTAGTCACGCTCACAAAGCCCCACTTCAAAGGCTCTGTTTCATTAGCCACTGCCCTGAATCTCACACACACACACACACACACACACACTCACTCACATAAAGCTGAACTTAGCACAACACCACCCTAACCTGGGCCTCAGCTCTCCTTAGACATTGAAATACAACACCAAGGACAAATGCATGTAGTTTTCTGAGTGAAAGACTTTTTACTGACCCTGTGCACACTGTGGTATACTCATCTTTCCGTTTATCTGGACCTCTCCCTTTAGTCTCTCCATTTCTCCTCTGTTGCATACAAACACGGAGGACACTGTACTGTAAACACACAATAGCTAATTGTCATGCTCCCATCCCCTTAAGCGTACTCTATGTCCTTTTCATGCTGATGTTCTTATCAGCAGTTCAGTTTTTAGAGCCTGCTCTGATATATTATTATTGGTGTTTTATTGAGTTAATTTCTTTAAACAAATACATATATGTCTAGTTATCTGATGTTGTCCGACTTGCTTTTATCTGATCAGCAAATGTAATTTCTTCATAGCAACCTTTGAAAAGGATCCTTAATTCTTCTGATGCAACATGCAAAGATCTCTCAAATGATTCTCTGTTTGGTTTTGCAGGCAGAACAGAAGGACAGGGTCTTGTCCACCAGCGAAGACCCTCTCCTGTGCCTCCACAACTCGAAAGCTGACCCGGTGATCCGAGGCCGACCCCTCAGTGATATATACCCATTGCACAGTCAGGTTGACAGAAATGCAGTCCCGTATCTGCTGTCTGGGTGTGGCGCCCAAATACAGCCAATGACTGCAGGTCCTGACGAAAACAGATTAAATGGCATCAACTCCTCCGCTTGGTCCAACCCTGTTATAGGTCAACCTGAGGGAAAGCCTTACTCTTCAAGAATTATGAAGCTTTTTTCTAACTCAAGGAAGGGCCCCGTCTCTGCTCACAGTCCCACCACCGACCCTCTGCCAACCCACAGCAGTGTTAGCAGCTGCGACAGTAACAATGGCTCCCAGTCCTGGTCAGGACTTTCAGGATTGGGTGTTGTGGACTCCTTCAAAAAGCTCCGCTCCTCTGTGCTGCAGGGTATACAGAGTAGAGGTGCAAGCGCCCACGATGGAGAGCATGTCCCTTCATCGGATCAGGAAGTGGCTAATGGCACAGTTATGGCCAACATTGACCCTGGTGTAGATGATGCAACAAATCAATTAAACTTTGCGGAGGGATACGGGGTGACTAATGGAAATTTTAATGCGATGAGCCAATGTGGATCAGATATTGAGGACTACGATGATGAGGTAAATGATGAAGGAGACGGACTCACGCGCAACACACGATTCTCCAGGAGCATTAAAAGGGCGTACGGAGCAGGACGCATCTCTTTACTGGACATGGGGAATGGGCGACTAGCAGGTCGAAACACTAATGAAGCTACGGACAGTCAGAAACCAGATCAGACATCCAAGGCGACTGCCCAAACAGGGAACATGAATGAGAACACAAATGTGAAAGTGCTGAGCAGACTGAGCAAAAGTGCGGAAAATCTTCATATTTTTAAAGCACCTTTCAGGCACAAAGCCCCATCTCCAGGACCTCCTTCGCTTCAGGAAGACCCCCAGAGGACTAGCATGTCAAACAGGACACCAGACGCCAAGAGGACCTCCAGCGCCTCCTCAGTGGACCTCAGGGGTCCCACTGATAGCTGCAGGAAGAGCCCTGTGACCAAGGTGCCCATGCTAAAGCTAGTAGGCAGCATGACTGACCTGACTGTTCGGCGAAGGCAAAGTTCCTCCCCCAGCCCCACCTCTCCATCTCTCATGTCACCCCTGAGCCGTCTCCATGACGACTACTCCCGCCGCGTGCCTTTCCTAACAACCGGCGAACGACAGCGCCGGCCCTCGCCCGTCAGAGCCCGGGTCCTGTCTGTCGGACACACCCCTCTATTTCATCCACAGCCCGAATGCGATGTCGGCCCACAGCAGCACCAGGTCCTTATCAGCCCAGTTTTTGGGGAGCAGACTTCACCTGGTATCGCTGATCGTTATGAATCGCTGACTGTAGCCACAACAAGTGCGTCAGAATGCGATTCATCTCCACTCAGCCAAAAAGAGCCATCACAACAGCAAGAGCAGACAGAGGTCAACATGCTACCAAACAAGGTGAGGAAGTAACTTAGAAAATCATATGTGTAAAGATGACAGGAATCTCAATGTGGTTGTGTTGGCACATATTGTGTACAGGAATGTTTCTGTTATTAGTCAGTGTGGCTTTACCTGTCCTGTTTCTCCTGTCTTATTGGGACAGGAGATGCAGATACTCTTGACACAATGCAGGACGTGTGTAAAACAATAATAATGACGCCAAGCCAGGATGTTTGTCTTTATGCAACTGGTCTGTTTGATGACTGCTTGCGGACGGATAAAATGTACTGTGGCTGAAAGACAACAAGACTGTAACATGTTTCACACTATCACACATTTGCAACACTTTTATCATTGACTTTGAAACATGGGATAGGAAAATCATTAGATTGCAGGCTTCCTGTAAAGTTTTGAAGAGGAAGCACTGAACGAACGAATGTCCTCCTTATAATCTACAACAGCGTGATCATTAATGGATGCTAATCTTCCAGTTGGATGGCATTGACCCTTGTCTTTTGAAATTAAGCATCAAGTGGTTTATGAAGTGATCTTTGAATCTGGCATGATGCTAAGCCACTGAGATAAGTCCTCATGTCAGTGTGATAATTAAAAAAAAACCCTGCTTGTCTCACCTTCAGTGTCAAATAAATATGCCGTACGCGTAACCGTTCTTCACTGTCCTTTTCTTGTCAGTTGAGTTTGATATACTGACATCTGCTTTGGCGAGGTCACATGCTGAAGCCAGTTGTTCTGTGATACCAGGCACACTGAAGGAGCAGACGGAGTTAATGATTAGGCTTTGTTTATGATTAGTGGCCCTTGCGCAAAGCAGCTCCACAGTCCTGTAGCTGTGGGAGGGATGGCGGCTATGAGTGAGTACGGCCCTCGCCTCACGTCTCCCCCCCTTCCCCGTAGCTGAAGCCAAGTGGATCAAAGTCCAGCACCACAGGCAGTGGGCCTGGAACGGCTAGCAGCAGTACCAAGTAGACAGGACCATGAACACACTGTTATAGTGAAATGTGTTTTTGAGGAGGATTTTGCCTTCGAAGATGAGCGGGAAAAAATCTGATTTGTTTGCTTTAGAAATCAAGTGGCTTTTACCGGCCTCAAAAACAATTTGAGGGACCTGGCCTTGAGGACACAGGCCAGTCTGTGTTTGTGTACATTCACAATGGTGCTAGTCCACTGTGTGCCTTTCCAGTGTATATGCCGGGGTCCAGACCATGACCGAGAAAACCAAGAGGTGAGGTTTGATATCGCTGGCCGACTAACACGCTTAGAACAACAATTTCCAAATGAGTAACAGTTAGACAATATTTGACCATTGAGTGTACAATACCAGCTGACATATATACAGTATGATAACATTTAATTGTGGGAAATTTGTGCAATTTCAGTTGCAGCTTTTGTTTGAGCTTGATAAGCTTACTTTCACGTGATAATAAAGTTTCTCGTGAGAATCCTGATAAAGTTCACAGTAATAGTTTCACACTGATTCTTGTGGTTCTGCCTTGAGATTCAACCAAGACATTTGCTTCTAGTTGAAACTTTTATGACTTGCAGTACATTTTTTCAAATTTTCTCTGTTTCTAATTAACAGATGTTCTTCCCAGCAGACATTATGTTCTACATCGCAGGTCGCTGAACCAAGGAAAGTCAATATCATTGTCCTTTTATTGAGTTTTGAACTTTTCCTCTGATTCCTAGGAGACATCAGACCAACATGGGCCAGAAGTCTTTATATCAACAGAGGAAGTCTCTCCAACAACCAGCAGCACCCCTCCTATCTCTCCACCATCACTCTCGGAGTCGCCCACATCGCCCACATCGCCCACAGATGCGGCCACAGCTTCTACAGAAATATTCTCCGTCAAGCCCAGGCGAAGGAGTGGGCGCTCGAGACCTCGGCCCATCTCTGACTACGGGCAGCTCATTTCCAGGAAGCACTCCATTCCCGAGGAAGTGGCAGAACTGCGTGCTGAGGAAAAGAAAGCGGACGCATCATTGCATACAGGCCGCAGTGGTAATGAAGCATGTGGCAATGGAGAGAGCCCTGAGAGCTGCAGCATGAACGGAGACATGCAGGGCAGGAGGCAGCGGCCAATCTCGGTGATAGGAGTTGTGGATCTGTTCTCTCCTGATGCCGAGGAAAAAGACGACCGCCTTCCTTCTGTAAGCCTTTACAATTACAGTTTAAACCTACTAGAAGCATACAGTTTCTAAAAAAAAAAGTGAAATCGCTATTTCCATCTATTGTATATAAACTATAAAGGTGGTTTTATACTTTTTAAGTGTTGCATCAAGGTTAGCTGATTTAGTAGGTAATTTCCTAATGAGGGAATCCAAATAATGAAGTTTGTACTCAACTCCAACTTAAAATAACCCCAAAAAACTGTATATCCTCCATTGTTAGGTAGGAAAACAGTGTTTTTCCTGCCAATGCTAGCCATGTGAGTGGTGATTTATACATCAAGCTCACCATTTTTGTTTTACACATTTATTAGTTATTTTAAAGGGAGCAGATCAGTATAAACTGATGCTTTTACATCTCCACTCAATTTGTGTTTTCTTGGGCAAAAAAAGACATGCTGAAAGCAAGAGAGGAAATTATAAAAATGGGCACAACATGAGCGTTATTTAAACTCTTTGGGTAAATATGTGAACGTAAAGTCAAGGTTTCAACAGGTCCTTTTTGTTGCATCTCTCCCTCATTTGCTGTTCTCTCTCTCTCTGCTCTCTGTAATAAGGCTTAAAATACCCCCAAAATACTTTTAAAAAGGCAAGCAGTCCAAAGGTATCGATCAAAGTTCTGATTATGAATTTTATCTTTAAAAAGATTAGCAGGTTTTATTTCTTTGTGACACATTGAGTCATCAGGTCGGTGGTGAAAGCCGGAGAAAGTGAGCTCTTCCTAAGTCCCAGGATGTTTTCCTCTTGTCCTCTCTGCAGCTCCTATCACGGCCGCCCATCCCCTCCCACCAGGTGCCCCCCTACAAGGCGGTATCAGCCAGGTTTCGCCCCTCTGCCCTCTCTCAGAGCACCCCCATCGGACTGGACCGTGTTGGAAGGCGTAAGCTCCACAGAGTGCTCAGCGGTGAGAAGTGGGGTTGTTCACCACATTGTTTTAGTCTGTGGGAAAGTTGAGTCTGGGAATGTCAATAAGGGAGATGTTGGTGTGGAGCCAGGTGTGGGTGTGCCTGCATCTGTGGCTTGTTTTCTAGATTGTTTAAATCTTGTCAGAAATGTCCATACCGTTTTTTTTACCTCTGTATATGTGTTGCAGATGGTGTGTCTGAGTGCTCGGCGATACTTGATGACAGCGTGAGCGAGGAGGAGGAGGAGGAGGGCAGCTTTGATGAGCTCACAGATGTCACGCCCTACCTCCAGCCAGGGGTGGAGCTCTCGGTGCTCAACGAGGTGAGGCGGAGGAGGGAAAGTTGTCACGTTGCGACACTCAAACATCTTCTCCAAGAATGTCAATTGAATTTATGATGCAACGTTTATCTTGTTGCATGCATGCCTCGTGAACAGCCATGTGAAAATGTTTTCAGTGTGGGTTTCCAAGATGTTTGGCCACAGTTCAGCAGAACAGACAACTGCTGCAGTGTCCACAAGTCTAAACATAATCTTACATGTTAGACACGGGCTTACCCTGCATGTAATTGTATCTTTATCTTATATGTGTGTGTGTGTGTGTGTGCTACTCAGTGGATAAGCTCTGGCCACACGGTGTATGCTGAGGCTCTCTGGGACCATGTGACCATGGAGGAGCAGGAGCTGGCCTTCAAAGCAGGAGATGTTATCCGTGTTCTGGAGGCCTCGCATAAGGACTGGTGGTGGGGCAGGGGGGCTGACAGGGAGGCCTGGTTCCCTTCCAGCTTTGTGAGGGTAAGTGGACTTCCTGACCTATGTGCCTGATGCATGTTTGCTCTCCAGCAGCACAGAAAAGACTCCAAACAAACCTCACAAACCCTCTTATCACTGTGTGTGGAAGGGTTCAAACCTCAGGTGGTTTCTGTGGTGACCAGAGCTGATTGACAGTTGAGTCTTAATTGGGCAGGCTGTGGTAACCATGGTGAAGTTAGTTGATTGGCAGATGGGCGTCTGCTGTGTAATTGCTTGTTGCTGAATGAATGTTGCCGAGCGGGAGCTGGCTAAACTTGCTCATGGTGTTACCATAGTGATGGGGTAGATCTGACTCTTTTGTAGTTTAATTAGGTTACAAAAATGTGTCATGAACCATATTTGTTTAATAATTTGGAGGAGAAAAAAAATGACGACGCTCAATATGTTTTGGAAATCCTTACTTAAAGTCGTGTGTATTTCAGGTGCGAGTGAACCAGGAGGACTCGAGTGCAGAAAGTGTTGAGAGTGTAGCGGACCAGGAAGATCCACTTCCCAGGGACACGCACAGCACTCAGCACAAGGAGCAGATGAGAACGAATGTGGTTCAGGAAATCATGAATACCGAGCGCATCTACATCAAGCACCTAAAAGACATCTGTGAGGTACAGCTGGCATCAACACTTAAGTGTTGGGCTGCTGCTTCTGTCAAATCTGTCCTCTTTTATTTAATCTCTCAAGCAGTCCTACATTCTAACAAATGTCAGCTTTTTGTAATAAAGTATTTAGAATAAGCTACATTTGTATTTCAGAAATGACTTAAGTGTCCAGCACCTCCTGTTGGCCAGCGTTTGAACTGTTTTCATACCTTCTGTGCCGTGCAGTCAGCATACTGGTTTTGTGTAATTTTCAGGGTTACATCCGTCAGTGCCGTAAACACCCGGACATGTTCACTGAGCTGCAGTTGAAGACCATCTTCAGCAACATAGAGGACATCTACAGGTTTCAGAGGCAGTTTCTCAGAGACCTGGAGAAAAAGTACAACAAAGACCAACCGCATCTCAGTGAAATAGGCTCCTGTTTTCTCTTGCAGGTAGTGGCCACACACACAACCATCTCCAACTTGCTGAATCACTGTGTAGCTCATTTATTTATCTGATTCAGTAGCTAAATTGTCATTGAATGTTTTTTTTTTGGTTTTTTTTCCCGAAGGGAGAGGGCTTCTCCATCTACTCTGACTACTGCAACACTCACCCAGCCGCCTGTGCTGAGCTGCAGCGCCTCATGAAGTTGGGCAAATATAAGCATTTCTTTGAGGCCTGCCGGCTTCTTCAGCAGATGATCGACATTTCCATTGCCGGTTTCTTGCTCACACCTGTCCAGAAGATCTGCAAATACCCCCTTCAGCTGGGAGAACTCCTCAAGTACACCCCAAAAGACCACAGGTACTCCAAGAAATTCATGACTTCACAACTCTTGAGAGTCCAATCTTACTACTTGCACTGGTTGTGCATTTTGAGCATCTTTCTGGCACTTACTCTCTAGTGCACCATTATTTTCAACAACCAATACTATACAGTATATGGTCACCACGGTACCCAATGATGCTTTATGCTATGGATAAATTCAACTCTACAACAACCACATCGTATGCCTGATAATCAGATAGTGAAGATATCTAAACTCAATGAAGCTCTTTTATCATTATTTTATATTGGCTGTACAATGGAAGCTATAAGCAAGAATCTACAATGATACCTATAGTATGTATATAGCCTAGCATCAGCTAATGTTAACCAGTTCAATAACCACCAATGATTTATTCTTCATTAGCTCATCTGGAGTCACAGTGATCTGCATAATGATCAAACATTTCACCTGAAATAAATAATCCATGCTGGTCCCAGTGGTTTGATGACTTAATTTTTATTATTTAAGATTAAAGCAGCGTGTTACTGTAAATGGAAATGTCCTTTCTATCACTTTTATGTCTACGGTGGATCCTATGCTCATTGTTCCTTTGCTGATTCATTGCAGTGACTACAGCGGCGTGAGCAAGGCGTATGAGGCTATGAAGAATGTGGCCAGTCTGATAAATGAGAGGAAGAGACGGCTGGAAAGTGTAGACACCATCGCTCACTGGCAGGTGGCCATTCTACACTGGGAGGTGATGATGACTAATCAATATTCTTTCAGATTTTACTCTGGTTATTAGGTAAAAGTAGCCTCTGTGTTTTTCCAACTTTATGTAAAGAATATTAAATATTTGTTGTAAATCCTCAATATAAACTTCTTGTTGCAGGGATCTGATGTGCTGGAGCGCAGCTCAGAGCTGATCCACTCTGGTGAGCTGACTCGAGTCATCCGACAAGGCAAAATGCAACAACGCAGCTTCTTCCTGTTTGACCACCAGTTGGTCTTCTGTAAAAAAGATGTCCTGCGCAGAGACCTGCTCCACTACCGTGGACGGCTGGATATGGACCAGACCGAGGTGGTGGACGTGGCCGACGGGCGGGACCTGGACCTGGGCCTGACCCTGAGGAATGCTCTGCGCCTGCGCAACTCCTCCACTCTGGAGTTTGTGTGTGTGCTGTGCTGCAGGAAGGCCCAGGACAAGCAGAGGTGGTTACAGGCCTTTGCCAAGGAGCGATACAGAGTCAAGGAAGACCAAGAGATGGGTGAGTCGTGCAGGATTCCTTTCATTCATGATGCAAAATGGCTACTGTGTGTGGATGTCAAGTAAAAGGTGAACAGGGTAGAAAGATTGTTGAAAGTTGGGGGTGGTCACAAATATTTTGAGCAGAGGGTGTATTTGCGTGTGTGTGTGTTTCTTGGCAGGAATGGAGATCAGCGAAGAGCAAAGAAAACAGGCCATTGTTAATGCCAGAAGAGCCAAACATGGGAAGAACAAAAGTAAGGAAATATTTTCATGCTGCTTAGCTGCTCTTTATTCAACTTTATCAAATTTTATACAAGTTTTATCTTAATTTGCTGTCGTTTATATATATACTTTTTGTTTGTTTTGTTTTGTTTTGCCTATTTTAGCAATTGGTTACTCTGGTTCTGTCCCACCACATCACCAAAACCTTCACCCACTTCACCAGCGTCACATCACCATTCCAACCAGCGTGCCTCAGCAGCAGGTCTTTTCACTGGCCGAGCCCCCAAAACGAAAGCCTTATCACCTGTTGTACAGCATCACCCGCAGCGCCCTTTTCAGGAAATGAGGCTTTGCTCCCTCAACTTTTTCTCTTTTTTTTTTTTTTTCTCCCAGTGCACGTTCAAAGCACACACCAAAACATCCTGAAAACTCAAAGAACAATTCATTTTTTTCCTGTATTTTTCTGCCTGTGAATGTACTGTCATTCTGTTTTTGTGCCTCATGTCTTATTTCAGTGTCTGTTTGTTGCATGTTGAAGTTCAGTGCCTACAATTTGGAAGGATAAGGGGGCATGACTAAAGTGTTAAAATACTGACTCAGTCCATTTTGTTGGTGTGTTTAAAAAGGCTGCTCACTCAAGAGACTCCCACCCCTTTTGTCTTATCAGCTCCATCTGCAAGATGTTTTAATGTAAACTGACAACGATGTATATTCCGCTTTTACGTTGACAAACATGGTTTTAGTTTATTTCACAAAGGCTGGACCCTTTTTTTTGCTGCGAGTCTGTCAACTCTGAGCACGAAACAGCCAGAGGATAAATTAACCGACACATTCACTTTCCTTGTTAACACTGTAAATAAAACTCTTGTACAAACGAGAATGTTGTCGCTTTAAACTAATTGTTTGCTCATGCAGCTAAGCAGTTGTTTTATTTCTTTCCAATTGCTGAGTTGAGTACTGGCTCGTGTGAATTCGATGGAAGTTAATGAATGAAACATTAGGCAAAGGTCTGGAGGAGGAACGTTGCCTACGCTCGCCTGTGCTGAAGGATCTAGTTTCACACACCTGTGCATCCCAAACAGCGTGTTGTGTGGCTCGACAAAGTGCTGCTTTTTTATGAGGCAGTTTTTCTTCTGAAGGAAAAGAGAATGGATCTTAAAAACTGGAAATCAGAAATTTTATGATAGAGGCTTAAAGGGATGCCTGTGTCATGGGCACCGAGAGCGAGGAGAACAAGCAGCCGAGCGGGGATGATGATGATGATGATGCATCTCGACAGGACACTGTCGGTGTGAGTACGATTCATCCTTAACGTAGTGTTAATTCTATACTCTGACTAAAACTGAACAGTATTTTAAATCCTCCTGTCACATTTTAACCAGGAGTAGAGCTGTTTCTCTAGATGAAACCCTGAATGTTTGATTGGACAGAAGTTTGTTCACACGTCCAAACATTTAAGTCACGTGTTTTGTCACATTGCTTGATTAAATGTGTACAATACATTCAACTTTTTTTTTTCCTGTGCGAATCTATATCCTGCTAACTTCCTGATGGATTATGAGCCGCTCGCACAGTATGGGATGACACTGAATGAATTATATATGTGCGTTGGGTAACTCAATGAGTGCCGTGCGCTGCATCTGATGGAGTTACTGTTGGTGTTGGGTGTTTCCCCCTTCATAAGCTAAAATGATCAGTAATGGACCAGCATTACCAGCAGACCCAACCTTACACCACCGGTGGCGGATCAACAGCTCGATGTGTCTGTTTGGTTGAACTTCATGAACATTGATGTTATTTGGGTGCATGCTGTGACTTCACGAAGACCTTGAACTATTTAAACACTTGCTCACCCATTATGTCTCTTTCCATTCAGGACTGATTAGCAGGTTGTTGGGCCTACTGTAATGTAAACTAGCTGACCTGGATGAGGTACAGTGAGAACAATGGTAGTGTCACGGTTATGCCCTCCTGATGTTTCACTGATAATTTAACCTTATGGTCTTCAAAGAGAGCCAGCATCGCTTTCTTGTGCCCTTTTGTTCCAACACTGAATCCCGAGGGCTTTTCATATCACTTCAGCATCATTAATCACATCCCTATTAGAATCATCACAGATTGAAGTGACAACTCAAAAGGGCAAGTCAAATGTACTGCTACCACACTGGCACTTTATTTATTTTATTTTCTTTTACATAAGAGTATGAACGTGTCCCCTCTGGCTGCAGGTTGCTGATGTGTCGGTGGAGGTGGCCACAGTTGACCACACCCTGCAGAAGCTCTGCAGGAAGTACAGGAAGACCAGACGGAAGCCCAAGGGACTCAAGAGGCTGTGGGCCCGTCTGTTGAACATCCCACACCTCGCTGTCATCACCACAGCGGTGGTGTTTGTGTTGGTGGTTATCACGTGGTCTCTGCTGTGGGTCTTTATATGTAAGTGAAAGGATTCTTATTCCTTAATGTATAAATCAATATCTTTCCATAGCATAATGATAATACTAATACTTTTTTCACCCGATTGTTTCATTGACCTTTTTTTTATGTATATGAGTTTCAGTGATTTAATAAAATGACATGCACATCTGTGTTTTTACATAATCTTGAGTAGTAGTCTGTTTAAAATCATCTAATGGTTGGTTGGTTGTTGGTGTACATCTGCGTTTCATTGAAACTGCACCATATAATGCAAGCTTTGACTTGATGTCCTTAGTTCGCAGGGAAAGCAACAGTGCAGTGTACTTTGCTGGGATGTTCCGTGTCGCCAACGTGGAGTTTATCCCCGAGTACCGCCAGACAGAGTCCCACGAGTTTGTATCGATGGCAAGCAAAATACAACACGTGGTACGGATCAGTGTGACCCTGTCATTTACATGATGGTTCGAGCTCAGCATGAGATCTGAGAGAGGCTCACTGTTAATTGCTGGTGTCTCGTAGGTGAGCAATGTGTACAAGACGTCCTCAGTGGCCAGACTCTACAAGCAAGCTGTCATTTCAGACCTCAGGTACAGTGGGCCTATTGGTCATCATCATCATCATAAAGCAAAAGCTGATATTTATCATTTAGTTGGTGCTTTTGATTCCAGTTTCAAGCATCAGCACTTATTTATACAGAGCAACACACCCTGTGTTTACAGTTGGAATGTAAACTGCTGTTTTCTTCGCCCAGTAACAACAAGGGCGGTGTGCTGGTTCATTTCTGGATGGTGTTTGTGGTCCCTCGACTAAAGAGCCCGGCAGTGTGTGAGGAGTGTGTAGGGGCCATTTTCAGAGACTCTGTCGACACCAACATGAAGAACAGGTCCTCTGTGGGCTTACTGTTCTATCTCCCAGTGGATATAGACTCCATCTTTATCAATGGTGCGTCAGAGAGTTTACACGTGTATCTGAAGTGTGTGTATCAATGCAGAGACTGATTACTGTGTCTCTCTGCAGCTGTTCAGCGATCAGATTATTCGTCAAATGGTGCAGGTAGGTGATAATAATTAAGTTAGCTGTAATCAAAATTACACTGTACGTCGTGGTGTGTATCTGTGAGGGAATTATTTTCTCTCCTGCCAGGCTCTCAGTGTGTAGATAATCTGTATGCCAATCTTCCTGGAGCCAGGGTCCCTCTAAATGTCTTCTCATCATGGGGTGGTGTGAATTGCTATGTGAAGCTCACCGTTGTCCCCGGCTCTCTGATCCGCCTGACCGTCACCTCATTCCTCATTGAGCCCAGCGACTGTGTGAGTGATGCGCTGACTGTGTACGACGCTCTGCTGCCCATGAGAGGGCGCATTCTGCACAGGTGAGTCTGCAGCTTCTGTTGAACACCTCAGTTTTCTCCTTATGTGATGTCAAACGGCTTCTTGCCACGTGTCACTGTTTCTTGTTTTTGTAAGTTCTCTAATTCATTGCATATACTAAAGTGTATCTCTGTGCGGCAGGCTGTGTGAGCCGGTGTCCAGCTCCTTCTCCCTGGTGTCTACCTCCAATTTCATGTTGCTGTCCATCAGAATGACTAATGGCAACAAGAGCTTCAGAGGACACTTTGAGGCCATTGCTGAAGAAAGTATGACACGTTTACCTGGTTATTTTATATACCAGTGGGTCCCAACCTTTTTTGGCTCATGTCCACATAAAAGAAGTAACGCCACAGATTGAATATGTCTGTGATCAAAGTGATCATTCCCCTCTGAAATGTTTTAATGAGTAATTTTTAAGAGGCCCGAAGGGATTAAGAAAGTAAGAAGTAGTCAGAAAAAATAAATTACATTTTGCATGTAAGAAAGATATTTTTGACTCATCTTCTGACCCCTCGAAAGATTAATTTATCTTCCATCTATGTTGTGGCTCCCAGAACCCCAGATTGGGAACCAGTGTGTGTATGCAACAGTGCTGTGTAGCATCGTTACATTTAGTCTGGGAGTGAATCCTTAAGTCTGTCTCTCTCTCAGTGTGTATGTCTCAAATTGAGACCCAGTCAGAGCCTCACATCACCGGTCAGATCTTCAGCCCCTTCCACCCCAGCCTTCTGCCCCCGCTGTGCTCCTGCACCTGGATGTTTAAGGTGGAGCGCACACACACACACACACACACACACACAGGACTGTGGGTGGGTTTCTCAACAGGTGTCTTAAAAACAGCATTTATTTATTGTGAATTTTGTGTTTTCTTTATTCTAGACCCCTAACAGTGCTTTAGGTGTTGCTCTGTACTTTGAGAACTATGTATTGAAACAAAAGGACCTGAAGAGCTGTGACCAAGGCTGGTGGAAGATCAATGAAATCATGTACGTGGGTACAGCTACATACATTTTTACAAATATCTGCAACCATAGATTTTGTCCTCCTAAGCTCGAAGAGATCATCTTATCCAATGGTGGATATTTTATTTGGGAGTTCATCCCGCAGCAACATCTTGTCATGGCTTGCTGATGGTTGCTCTCCTTCCACAGTTTCTGTGGCAGCTACGTGGGACACCACACGGTGTTTCGGATCGCTGACCACAGCCCAGAGGTGGTGTTTCGCTGCAGCTCACGTAACTCTGCTCAGCCTTTTCAGGCGACTTACAGCAGCTACAATATCAGCCAACGTAAGCACTGCAGCCGCCCTAAGCATGACTCATTATAACGGCCAGGAAACGACAGATCATAGGTGTTTCAAAGAAAAAAATATGAAAAAAATAGACATAAATACATTAGAGGGACATTTGGAAGATCATGCACTGTGCATTATACTCCACTAAAACAGATATTAAGCTTTTGTGATGCCTTTTAGTCAGTTACTAGAGTAGAAATAAAGCAGGAAAATAAACTTTATGCACAGATTTCTTGAATTTAAAGGATTTAGTGTCTCATCTTGATTCCTCTCTATCACGTCTGTTATAACATCTCTCTCCCCACTCATGCGGGCACCAGCCTGTCCAGAGAGCCACTTCCTCTGCTCCACAGGGCTGTGCGTGGAGAAGAGTCGACGCTGTGACGGCCTGGACGACTGCCAGGATGAGAGCGACGAGGTGTTCTGCTGTAAGTTGTTTAACAAGTTACATAATAGTGGTTGTTTAAGGAATGCGACACTTTGATTACTTTGGCAGCCTGCCTTTTTCAAACTGCACCGTGAAGCACTGGTAACACATTTGGTAACACATTACACTGCATTTAATTATGTTTGCCTGAGGAATCAGTCATGCATTTTTAAATGTTGCATATGTTCGCAGCGAGGCCCACACAGAACTGTGGCGGCAGCAGTCCTCTGCACCCTTTGTTTGTATGCAATGGAGAGAGGGACTGCACCAATGGAAGAGATGAGATCAACTGCACTCAGGGTATGAATTTAGAAAATATTTTTTAAAGTGCAATACGTGTGCCCTTAAAGCCACTAATAATTGCAATATGTTCTCTGCTTCTGTCAGAAACAACCTGCTCCGCAGTCAGTTATAAATGCAGCAGTGGCTCCTGCATCCTGAAGAAGAACGCAAAGTGCGATGGTGTTCATGACTGTCAGGATCGCAGTGATGAGGCGGACTGTGGTGAGCGCTCTGCATTGCATGCTCCGTGTGCACATCCTGAAGTCATGGGCAAAAAAAAACATTATTTTTTTCAATAATATCACTAGATTTGTTTTATAATCCCACGTCCAACCTTTTGTCTAGTAACAAATGTCACATCTTGCCATCTTGAAAGTGACGCCAATGTCAACATGTGACATGATGCAATGGTGGTTTTGTAAGACACTATAATATAGTGTATTTATTCACTTTCAAGAATTAGACCATTTTAAATAGCTCAGAATTATTCTCAAACTGTTCTGGCATGTATTATTACCAAATATTAGATTATGTAAATAAGTAAATAAGCTTGATAAAATACTCCACCTTTTTGTCATCACCTTAACTGCTTGCCTTTCTACCGTCACAACTGTTGGATGCTGCACGTCGGCAACTTTAAGCTTTAAAGTTTAAACTTGAATAAGTCTTTAACTTGTTGTTCACTAAAATAAAGACTAGTTCAATGATTTATCAACTCAACATAAGCCACAATTTTGGTCCCACCTGAACTGTTTCTTGGCACTTGGTACACAGTGATTATACTGCCAGTTCTCTGCCCGAGCCTTTGTGCGTCTCCATGAGAAAGTTATTTTATAATCCACTGGGCACCGTGCTCCAAACCTGCTGACCTGCAGCACTGAGGTGACCCAGCTGTAATGGCTTTCTCTGTTTGCTGTTATTTTATCATGATGGGAACAGGCTTGTCTTTGATCTTTCTCTCACACACACACACACACACACACACCCCAAAGCTCTATATTTTTAATAAGGCGGCAGCAGACCTGTCTGTCATGGTGATGACTTAGCGTGTCAACTTAGTGTAGATGTACAAACACACACTGTGCACACATACATCCCTAAAAGATCTATAAAGAGCACATAATAATAAAAAATGACAGGCATTGTTTTGTAGCTCTCATACTGCACGCGTCCATATATACTGCACACCCATCAAGGCCAGCAGCAACCCTTTGGTACATGCACACACACACAGGCTCCGTGCACCTTCTCAAAAAAAAAAACAAAGTCTAGTATAATTTAACAAGTTTAACAAAATCCATCACCGTGTTCTCCTCAGCCTGTGGTCGCCCCTCCTCGGTGAAGAAGGTGGGTTCATCTACAGAACATGAGCGTATTGTGGGTGGAGCTAACTCTGTGGAGGGGGAGTGGCCGTGGCAGGTCAGCCTCCACTTCTCTGGTAACCTGTACTGTGGAGCGTCTGTCCTCTCCTCTGATTGGCTCATATCGGCGGCACACTGCTTCAACAAGGAAAGGTCAGTCATTGTCATCGCTGATTAACAACTTTCTGCTACTGTTGTATCCTCCCTGTAATGGCTCCTGTATGTAAAAGCCACAGATTGAATATAGTGATAATGCAGGCGTCTACTTGCAAAGTCCCGTCACAGGTTATGTTTGTGTGGACATGCATGTGTTCAAGGTTCAGCTTTACTGTCATTATACATACAGGATTTCACACTGAAACGCAGTTGTAGCCACGTCCACTTCACACACACACACACACACACACAGAAATGTATAAACCAATATTCAAAATTTTTACATTTCCCCATTTCAACCAAAGAGTTTTTTATACTCAGATTGTTTCATTTGAATGAGTTTCGGGGGCCTGAAGATGCAAAAGTATGCAGCATTTCACAGGCAAACAATGCAAAAAATGCAATAATCACTTTTTTTTATATTACAAGAAATTCCTAATTTTACCTAAAATTCTATTGAACTTTAAATAACAATCACTAGATGGTAAAGACATCTGTACATCGTCTGTTTATTTCAATCCATTTACTTATTGGTTCAACTGGCAATTCTTATATTATCAGCTAAAAGGCTTCAGGATCATTGTATTGACTTTATGAACAATCAATCAATAATAATTAGATATAGTGTAATCAGTGTAGAGTGTCCTCCTTCAGTGTCTTTGACCCCTGACCTCTGAGTCCCCCCCAGGCTGTCTGACCCACGATACTGGAGCGCCCACCTCGGCATGCTGACACAGGGCAGTGCGAAACACGTGGCAGAGATCCAGCGGATCGTGGTGCACACGTATTACAACGCCCTCACGTTCGACTACGACATCGCGCTGCTGCAGCTGAAGAAGCCGTGGCCTCCCTCCCTCAGCTCGCTGGTCCAGCCTGTGTGCCTGCCACCCCCCACCCACACCGTCACCAACAGCCACCGCTGCTGGGTCACCGGGTGGGGGTACCGCACTGACGAGGGTGAGCAATACCTTGGGTGGACTTTAATTCTTTAAAATAACTATGATCAGTTTTAAGGGGTTTGTCCCAATGGGGCTAGTTTACACACAGTCATCTAAAGCAGTTATAATACAGTAAGTAATAAAGAGTATTTAGACTAGTAGAGGGTTAGGAATACAGCAACCAAACCAATAATACATTATTTAACAAATTAACAACTTACACCAACGTGCAAGTGAACTTTAGCAAAGGTAAAGGTTTGTGTCTGAGCCATTTCCTGAGCCTTGAACCTTCCTGCCTTTTGTCATATGAATCTCTATAAACTCGAGAATAAAGTCGAGAACCACCAATGAAATTCAAAATATTGCAGACACTTACAATTCACTTGCCTGCTGGTCACGATATCTACCCCCTGAATCTACTGCTGTCATTTTAAAGTCGCATCATGTGACCTTTATGAGCTTGTCAGAGGTTGATCCCTCACTTGCAGAGTTGCAACTTCCTCTGTGAGAAATTGGGAGAGAATCCCTCTGGGATCTGAGAGAGCACCTCTATCAAGTCCCGAGCTACTGCCCAATGTTTGTGAGTATCTGCATCCGCCAGTTGCATGATCTGCGTCCACATCTGTCGCCCCCTCCCCCGCAGACAAGGTGCTGCCCGCGGTGCTGCAGAAAGCAGAGGTGTCCGTAATGAGCCAGACCGACTGCAGGAAGATCTACGGACCTGTCTCACCACGCATGCTGTGTGCCGGGGTCCCCTCTGGAGAGCGGGACGCCTGCAGGGTGAGCTCACATCTGACTGAATAAACCCCCGCCTGCTTTTTTTTTACTTTACACCTGTGGGGGGGTGAAGCATTAGAAGTCGTGCGTCAACGTTTGAATGTGTGCTCTTTCTGCATCAAACTGCACCTTTTTTCGTGTCTTAGGGCGATTCGGGGGGTCCTCTGTCCTGTCAGGCTCCAGGCGGGGGTCGCTGGTTCCTGATCGGCATTGTCAGCTGGGGGGTGGGATGTGGCAGACCCAACCTGCCTGGGGTCTACACCAGTGTCAACAAGTTCACCTCCTGGATCTACAGCCATATCAGCTGACACGACAATCTCGTTCATCCACTGCCAGCAGATGTTTAAATGTCCTGCCCCCCACCAAATAATAAAAGCATCATCAGATACAGTGTACTGTGTATTTCTTTCAGCACCTTTTGCTGATTTTACAAGATGCAGTTAATGTGTGACTCGCGCAGACCCCCTCAACAAAGCAAACGGGAACAGATTTCAAGTTTCTTCGGGTATCTTTGCTGCATTCCTCCCTCCAAGTCTGAGACCATGAGCCCACGTCCCGTTACCAGCCTCACAGTGCAGGAGCACGGTGCCAGGTTTGGAATTGCAGGTTCTGTCTTGCTTTGCGCCCCCGCGGAGCATCCAAGGGCACCGCAGCCAAGCTCCGATTGTAATACCTCGCACACGTTTCCCCTCAAGCACCCCTTTGTCCCTCCCAGGTTCACTCCCGCACACACAGCAGAGGAAGTTTGCCCACAATATCTGTCGCACGGATGGTTGTGCGGATTGTACCCTTTTCATAGTGGGCTCATTGTCCCCCCGCGCTGCATTCTGGGGCTCCGTGTGACACCTGCCGCCCAGTTCAGGTGAACGGGAGGCGGTGAATGCCCGCCGCATCCGAGACGCTCAGGTCGGATTTCTGCGCTTTTTTTTTTTTCTTTTCTTTTTTCTTTTTTTTTGTCAAAGGAAGCGACAGCGGGGGTTTCCTCTCTCCCTCGTTTCTATGCCCGAGGTATTGTTGCATATCGCCTCTCCGGAGCTTAACGGGACAGTGCTATGAGGACTCTCCCCAAAAGCAAAACTTGCGAAGTGTTCTGCGTCTCCGGGCATGGACGCTCGTGCTCCGCTGCACAGGTAAGACATCACCGGGCTCTGATCAGTGCGACCCAAAGGCGATGCCGAGCGGGACTTTGAATTCCAATCTCAACATATTATATCTACAGCGCAACATTAGTGCGTTTAACTTTTAAGGCCGCCAGAAGGACGCACGATCATCAGAACCCATTGGTCATCTTAATTGTGAACCCCGTCTCCGTGGGTGTGCGTGGGTCTCTGTCCCGCGAATGTCCGCGTCGGGCTGAGCCGCTTGATTGAGTGCCGACGCCGCAGAGCCAGGCCGTGGGAACAGCGGACTCCCGCAGCCACGCTTTGTCTGCTCCCCCGGGGAACCCTGCCAAGCCCTTAAATGTTTCAGGAGATCCTTTCAACGCAGAGATGTTCACTATGTTGTCATTGATTTTGGCAGATAGGGTGCGCGTTTTATTTAATTGAATTTGATCGGCCCTCATAAAGATACAATCCGAACATTAAAAGCAACTTGAGCACAGACAGAAAAAGGCTGGTGTGATATTTGAGTCGTGTCCTTGTGTCTGGAAGGGAGAGGGGGAGCTGAAGAAGCCCACCGGGTCACAGAGCCCCCCCACGAAGCCTGGGGTTCAGGCAGAGCAGAGGGTGGAGGGGGGGCGAGCTCCGGCCTGTGGCTCCTGGAGGAGATGGATGCTGGGTCTCCTGCCTTTCTTTCCCTTCACTGCCGCCATTGCGCTGACTCTCCACTTCTTAACGCGTGAGTACAAGACCTGCTTTGGGGTTTTAGACTTTTCTCGCACCTCTCCTGTCCTTAAAATGTGTTTATTTTCACTTGCACCTGTCTCAAATCTCTACCTCCTCCCTCTCCAGCTCCACCCTCCTCAGTGTTCTTCCTTGGTGGCAGTGTGGAGTTCCCAAACCTGAGCTTCTCCTCAGAGCTGACTGACTCCACCTCCCCTCAGTTCCACCTGCAGGCTCAGGCTTTGAACCATTATGTAAGTGGAATCGGTGGATTTAGAGTGTCCCGCTCTGGTCTGAAGCTGATGTGGCTGCTCTAACTTTGATATGGTTCACTAGGGGCTGTCTTTTACGCTTCATTTTCAAAACACTGCTGCCCTCCATTCTCCTCATTTGTTGTCTTCTCTTTGTATTCTTATTAGTTTGCTTTTCTTTTTATCAGCTGTGTCCTCCTCCTCTTCTCTCTCTCTCTCTCTCTCTGTGTCTCTCTTTGTTTGATTTTTGTCTCTGTACAACACTTTCCTCTCTCTCTGTCTCTCTCTGGTGGTGTTAAATGTAAAGCTGAAACAGGAGCCGGGCACAGTGAGTGCGTGAGTTCCCCAGGCCCCCTGGGACAGGGCCCTTTCAGGGCCGAGGACAAGCCCGGCATTTGTGAGCCCGGCTGGGCCCAGGCAGCGAGAGTGAGAGGAAGAGCAGGCCTTCAATAAAAACATTGTCTGTGTAGCTTTCACACAATCAGCCACTCTGTGCGCCGTACACTACAGAGAGGAGGAGGACCTAGGTTTGACGCTGGGGTTAAGAGGGAGAGACAGGGCAGTAGGGCAGGCTGAGATGACAGACAGATTGGGGGATGGACTGAAGAATGAAAGGGGCAATTTGAATTTTGGAGCAAAAGGTCAGATCTATTGCCTGGACGGTCTTGCTAAGCAGTGAAGAAACGGCAAACTGATGGTTGTAAATCCCGCCAAAATGACACTGCAGTGCCATAGTGTAGTTCTCCAGTAATCAGCTGTGAGGGTGAGTTGGCAGGCATGTTAAGTGGTCATACTATCTGTGTGGCCATCTGTTCATTAAAGAACAGGTGAACTCAAGGCCAGGAGTCCATACCACTCAGGGTCCTACCTCCACACGGCCGACAGGTAGAGGCACAATGGCGCTCTGTGCTGCTCAAAGTCAACATACACACATGCAGAGTTTGACACACACACACACACACACACACACACACACATGCAAGAACAATGCTTTTGTTGAAGTCAGGCTGCATGTTTGATCCAGGTGTGTTCATGTGTTGCTTACACGGGAAAAGTGACCTGACTTGCACCACTGTGATGTAACACCTACAGTACATGAATAGTACGTGGTCAACCCTCCTTTTTGGTCTTTTTGCATTTAAAAAAAAAAAAAAAAAAAAAAAAAACAGTTCTTAGATCTCTACGAGTCCTCGCCGTGGAGGTCTTACCACCTGCACTCAGGAATCACTGCCTTCAGGTATGCTGCACTAACAAAAAGCCTACTGATGAAATGACATTTGCTGCAATTCATACATAAAAAGAATGTGCATTGCAACAGCATACTTAGCTGTAGAATAGTAATATTTGAAAGCCTTTGTGTGACAGTGAAGGAGCCGACGGGCTCAACGTCTTCTACTGGAGTAAATTCTCTGCCCCGGACGACATTGCAACGGCGATCCGGAGGTCCAGCCCGGAGAGGCTGCAGCGCCGGCTTCCAGGCAGCAACAAGGTGCAGCGGGACAGCCGCAACGAGCAGCGCTATTACATGGAGCAGGACGACAACATGCTCCACCTGCTGGGTAGTGATCCATACAGTACATGCACATTAACCACACACATATGTACACGTGCACTTTTTGCTATCTGAAATGTTGAGCCTCATTAACATGCAGATATACACTTAACACCACCAACAACAGCTACTAATAAATGGGTTAAAACAGTAACATACATACATTAAAACCTCTACAAATGCTTTACACACCATTACATTTCAAATAGAAACCCATTTTTGTTCATTTTCATGTAATTTAGTATGTGATTTAATTTATTGCTCTACAACATTTTGACATCTGTTGTGTGTTCATGCAGGTCTGGACCCTGACGACTTTGAATCAGAAGAAAAATCAGACAAGAGCAAGAATCCAAACAGCATCCAGAGTGGGAAGTGGCAGCTTGGCTTCCAAGGTTAGGAAAGCACGCCTCCGACTTTATATTACAAAACCTAAAGATCTGGTTTATAACAGTGAGTTAAAAATAAGTAAAAAGTGTGATTGAGGCAAACTGTCCATCAAAGGCTTGGCCCTAACCAGCCTGATTGATGATTAGGTCTGGATTGCTGCTGCAGTGAACTTAACCGTTGTATTTGTTATCTGCTCTTGATTGCAGTGCACTTTTATGTGACACCAACACCAACATTATAACACAAATAACATTGTTCCACCACTTCCTCTGTCTAGCGATGTCCTTTGACCTCTACGCCAAATACGGCAACAACCGCACCCTGAGCCTCGTGAGTCCCAAGAAGCCGTACTACCAGTGGCGACTTCGCGTGCCGTCGGGTCATGTGGTTCGACTGGTCATCCTCACCCTGCAGGGTGCCACGCCAGGAAGCTGCACCGCCCACAAGCTCTCAGCCTACGACTTCCTTCTGCCATTACAGAACAAGATAATCGCCAGGTAAACACATTTTTCCCCCGTCTGGCGTTACTGTGACAACATCTGCACTGATCTCATCTCTGTAATATGTCCCACTGATATATTTTATATATACACGTCCGTCTCAGGTGGTGTGGGCTGCCTATTTCGGGTTCGTCCCCTGTCATGAAGCTGACGTCCTCTGGGAATGTGATGTTGGTCACTTTCTCCTTCAGCAGACAGAGGGATGGTGCTATCTTCAAAGCTTACTTCCAAGCTATCCCAAAAGCAGGTTTGCGTGCTCTCACAAACAACAGTACTGTCTACGTTCTACAAACCTTGTGTGATATGGTCATGTTACTGCCTTCATGCCGGAACGATTGACTTCCACTGATTAGAGCATATGTAGAGAGAAGTTGCTGTGGTGTAATTGTGGATATCGTGTCACCATCTCCCCCTGCAGGTTGTGGAGGGTCAATTTCCTCCTGGAACGGCTCTATTTCCTCCCCCTACTACCCTTCCTATTACCCTCCTAACATAGACTGCACCTGGACACTGCGGGTGAGCCACATGAGCGTATGTTACCGTGTGAGTGTGCATGCTATGGAATAAGACGGAGAAAGTAAGAGAATGAAAGAGTCAATCATCCCTTTGTTGTTTGCTCCGTCCGCATTCCAGCATGTGAACTCTTCTTTGGTTACTTTATCAGGCGCCGTTGCCAGGGTACCTGATCTCCATGACGATCGTGACGATGGACATTCAGGATGCCCCGTCATCGGACGGCTGTGAGAAAGACTGGCTGGACATCGGAGGGGTCAAGTGAGTTGTGAAGCTGTCGCACGTGTTTGAGACATCCCATGTTTCACGTGACTGCACGCGTGGGTTAAAAGGAAAATTCCATCCTTTTATGCTCCCCTGTATCTAGACTGTGTAATCCAGTGTCCGACAGCAGCAAAAAGAGAGTCTATTCCTCTCCTCTCTCCCTCCACTTCCATTCGGATGAATCTCTCACTCACAAGGGCTTCTACTTGCTCTACCGAGCCTTCTCTCCAGAGGGCAGTAAGTGATGCTTTTACTCCACCGTGGCTATTTACCGTCTACCTGGGGTTACATATCCACATCTACGCCAAAGAAAAGTGCTGTAATCTCCGAGTACATAGCGAGTCTCCTTCCTGTCTATCTCCAGCCTGTCCTCGGCAGTTTCGCTGTGGAGATGGACGCTGTATCCCTCTGAGGAAGGTGTGTGATGGAGTGAAGGACTGCTCAGATGGACGGGACGAGGTTAGATGCTGTAAGTCTGTTGCCTGAAAACACTATTGTAGATGCAAAAGGGCTGTGCACTAACAAGAGTACTCTGGTAAAAAACCAAGATAATGTGTCATGTAAATGCTTTATTCAGGTTTAGAGTGGCTGAGATGTTTAGGAATCAATGCACAACTGCACTGAGATTATCTGAAACCTGGATACTGTATCATGAATAACCAGGTTTCTCGCATTTCATTTAAACATCATATCCCAAATAAGATCAAAACCAGGATGCTAATATTATTGTAAACACTCAATTACTTTGATTTCAAAGACATGATCTTTGTGCTACACTCAGACTTGTATGTGTTTGTGTGTTTCTGTGTGCGTGTTTGCGCGTGTGTGTGTGTGTGTGTGTAAAACATGTAGCATCCTGCAGGCCAGGCGAAGTGTTGTGTGGGAACGGCCAGTGTAGACCTCAAAGCAGCCCGTGTGCGAGCCAGAGCTCATGTGCAGACAGCAGTGAAGAGGGCACCTGTGGTGAGTAGGCCGTCATCACTGTGTCACGCCTGCGTGTGCTTGTGTGTCTTTTGGTAATTAAAGCTTGTGCGTTTGTTTTCAGGAGGTAAATGTTACCACGTGTGTCCCAACAAGGTCTGTTTGCCAAAGTCTTCGGTGTGCGATGGTGTTATTGACTGCAAAGACCGCAGCGATGAACTCAACTGTACCAGAGCGTGTGAGTATTCATGACGTCATTGGTCACACTGACTGATCAATTTATGTGTTTTATCACATTATGTTGTCTTAATAAGTACTTTTCTTTCTATTTTAGGTGCCCGTCACTCTGTCTAATTATATCTTTCATTCTCTTTAGACTTTAAAGGCTGCTCCTCATCTTCATACAAATGTGCCAGTGGAAAGTGTGTAAGTAAGGTTAACCCCGAGTGTGACGGGGTCAAAGACTGCTTAGACGGCTCCGATGAACTGCGCTGTGGTAAGTTCTCCCACACATAACTAACTACAAACTGAATGAAAGTCCTCTGACATGCCAATATTGTGATGTTTGCCTCTTCCTTTGTCTCCCGGTGTGTCCCCAGGCTGTGGCACCAGGCCCAAGAAGCGTACTAAGATAGTGGGTGGCTCTGATGCTGGGGCGGGGTCATGGCCATGGCAGGTCAGCCTCCAGATGGATCGCTACGGCCACGTCTGCGGAGCCACGTTGGTCTCCAGCCGCTGGCTCATCTCTGCAGCTCACTGCTTCCAAGACTCCGATGCCATTAAGTGAGAAAGACCCCTGAAAGCCTCATTTAGATAATCATGATTCATGTGTGCATATCGTGTTCGTGCATGTTGTGTCTGCAGGTACTCGGATGCTCGTGCGTGGCGAGCCTATATGGGAATGCGTGTGATGACTACGGGGAACAACGGAGCAGCCACCAGACCCATCCGCCGCATCCTCCTCCACCCGCAGTACGACCAGTTCACCTCTGACTACGACATCGCCCTCCTCGAGCTCAGTGCTCCTATCTTCTTCAACGAATTGGTTCAGCCCGTGTGCATCCCTGCACCCTCACACACCTTCACAACAGGCACCAGCTGCTACGTCACAGGCTGGGGCGTCCTCATGGAGGACGGTGAGAGCATGAAACTTAAGAGCCGGTTTACGAAATCTATGTTTTTAGATCTTGCTGATGTTTAAAACTAACTTAAACCCCCAAGATGTTACCATTTTGTGTTGTGTTTTATTTATTATAGGTGAACTGGCCTCTCGCTTACAAGAGGCCTCAGTGAAGATCATCAACAGGAACACTTGTAACAAGCTGTATGACGACGCTGTCACTCCCAGGATGATGTGTGCTGGGAACCTGCAGGGAGGGGTGGATGCCTGCCAGGTGAGTGTGTGCACCCATTACAAAAGTTGTGTGACGAAAGTTGTGATATACATTTTAGTCATGACCACAAGATGCACAGCTTATCTCACTGAATTCAGTTTCAGTCATCATGCTCTGCTTCTTCTGCCTCTTACTAGGCAGCGAGTTAAACATACTTCCAAAACAGGATAAAGGCTTGAGTTGACCTTTTGAAATGTTTTTTTTGAAAACAACAAATGCATTGCTAATAATTACAAATCAAAAAAAGATGAGCTACCATATACAAGCTCCAACGTTTTGTAAAAATGAAGTAGCCCAATAACCAAGATCAACTGGATTAATTTTAGTTAGCTAACAACATTGTCCATCAGGAAGAAGCAAAGTATCACCAATGCAGATGATCATTTAGTCTCCACTGGAAGTACAACACAGTAATGAATGTAGTAAACATACACGGAGTTGACAAAAGTAAAAAGAGTAAAGCCTATAGGCTGCTGTGACATGTAGCCCAACTGTAGTTAAATTAGTTAACACTTAAAATGTTGTATTAGCAACACAGACAGCAAGTATAATGGCTAGCTTGGTTAGCAGTTAGCTAGTTAGGAGCATAAGCAAGAGCTAAAAGAAAAAACAGCAATATAATAAATAAAAAAAACTACAGATAATGCACCAACAAGGGCATTTGTGGAGTAAATAAAAGATGTCTGCCAATATTTGTTTGGTCACAGATCTGGCAAAACGTTGGATGTAACAATGGCTGTGTCCAAAATCATTCACTACTCCCTACTCAGTATCTAGGGAGTTCAATGTAGAGCAGGGGTTCTCATCCGTTGCTAACTTAAGGCCCAGTTCTGATTGTTAAAAAATGTCTGAGGACCACCTTCCCAATTAATTAGGAACAAAAAAAACACAACATGAAGTATCAACATGTGGCATTACTACTGCCTGCGTGGGCCACTAGGTGGCGCTCCTCTGTGTGCTATTTTTTCCCCCCAGAACAATGCATGATGTATATAGTGCTTGGTTAGTCACGATGCATTGTGGGATACTTTAAGTCCACTATGTAGGGTAAAATAATTCTCACTGTACGTTCAGACAGCAGTTACACTTTAACTCCCTGGCTGTGAGTTAAAGTGTAACTGCCATGGAATTCCACCACTAGCAGTTGCTATTAGCAACAGAATGTTCAACACAAGCTAACTGATGTGTGTCGCTGGGTCTCCAGGGCGACTCGGGAGGGCCGCTGGTGTGTCTGGAGCGGGGCAGGCGGTGGTTCCTGGCGGGGATCGTGAGCTGGGGCGAGGGCTGTGCGAGGCTCAACCGTCCCGGCGTCTACACAAAGGTGGTAAAGTTCACTGACTGGATCCATCAGCAGACTAAAGGACAGGTGTGACTGAGCACCAGGCTGGCATGAACAAAAGGACAGACTTAACACACAGGACAAAGGTTTGAGACCTAGAGTCCATCTTCAGACTGCTGCCATGATTGCATGACAGCACATTCAGTCAGTTTTTAGGAGCGTGTCTATGGCAACGGGCCAGAAGGCACATCTTCCCTGCTCCAAACCATCCAGCTTCCTTACAGTCTCCAAACATCGACAGTGGCTATGTTGACATGCACAGAAATGTTAGCACTTAACCAGGTTATTAAATTAACTTGGTTTTGGGTCACTACACCTAAATGTTAGAATTTAGTTGGAATACCTTATACACATTACAAGAAACCCAATTATAATGCAAGACTACAGGATACCATTACATAAAAACAATATTCAAGTACCACTTGCTGGTCCAAACACTGAGATTTGTATTACTTTGAATGACTCTTATGCAAGATCAGCAGTTTATTTCCTTTTTCTCCATGTTTTTACTCTTCACTTTCTGCCATCTAAAGCATGTTCTGAGATGCATTTGCCACAAAAGGACCCCAGTTACTGTAAACTGTGGTGAACTGTGTCCTCTTGGAGCAAAAAGCACAACTCTTAGTTGCGTAGGAACAAAAATACAAATGAAAATCAGGTTCAACCGATCTGCTTTCAGAAAATCTCTAAAAACAGAGGCTCTACAGCGCCGTCAGAGCAATTGTATGTTTAAGTCTTCTGAACAGATGGGCAGGTCTGTCGGGCTTCAGAACAGATTTGAGGTTGGCCAAAGTACAGTGCGACCACCAGCCAGGTCATCCTGTGCATGTAAATGTAGCCAATTACTTCCTGTTTTCCTAATGTCCCTACACTCCCTCTTTTTCCTGTCACAGCTACATTACAGAGGTAATGACCATGTCAGGTGTTGCCAACAAAAATCCCATCATTCCTTTTATTGAATGTGGAAAGAGATCTCTCCCCACAAGTATGTAACCGTATATTTCTGTGCTCATCTACATTCGTCCATGTACTGTATATGCGTGATCATGACTCACTGTATGTGTTCAAGAGTTGTTATTGTACTGTATGCGTATGTATGTGCATTTGTATATCAAGAGTTTATCTGAGTCATAGCCTTATGTTGAATATATTCTGTAATTGTAGAGAAATGAATAACCCCTCAATAGCAGGTGATATTATATGTTGCATTTCAGTTTTACTATGATTTAATTTATCTATATGGTGCCTCCTTTGTTTTGCTCCACGAGAAGCAGATCGTAGCTCCCCTTAAAACCACGATGCAGTTGATGCAGGTTTAAGGAACATATAAGATTATCAGGAGACGACCATACCAATCTTTTCCACGCAGGCACACTTGATGCTGGGGGGGGGGGGGGGGGGGGGGGGGGGGGGGGGGGGGGGGGGGGGGGGGGGGGGGGGGGGGGGGGGGGGGGGGGGGGGGGGGGGGGGGGGGGGGGGGGGGGGGGGGGGGGG
>JAVQJD010094299.1:0-11849 GCA_036023655.1 Nannoperca australis | reverse complement strand
AAATTTGCACAAATTTCTACATTTGTTTTGTTCTGTCAGGATGGGGTGCTGAGTGTACATTAATGAGAAATAAAATTAACTTTTTTGATTTTAGCAAATGGCTGCAATAAAACAAAGTGTAAAGGGGTCTGAATACTTTCCGTACCCACTGTAGAACCTGTTGTAATTCCTACACCGTTCACCTGATTTGGATGTAAATACCCTCAAATTAAAGCCTGTCTGCAGTTTAAGCACATCTTTCATCACGTTTCATCCATTGTGGTGGTGTATAGAGCCAAAAAGATGAGAATTGTGTCGATGTCCCAATATTTATGGAACTGACTGTATATATTTAAGTGGTAATCCCATAATGCACTATTAGGACTTCAGCCTCAACTTGAGGTCAGTTCAAAAAGCTTTGTCAGCTGATCATAGACAATGCCATATGTAAACACACTGTTCAGTGATACAGGTGGGTAGTGAAGTTGACAAAAAATGACAACAAAAGCAAACAGAGAAGAAGTCAGGAAAGAGAGGCATCAGCTTATACATCTTGCAGCCAGACCAGGTGAGCTACATCTCCCCAACGAGCTGACTCCGCCCACCAGGCTCCTGGATGTGGAGGCCTGCTCAAAGGGTCGGCACACGGGGATCCAACATACACGAACCTAACTTAACATGCTTACTTTTATGAGAAAAGCAAGAGGCCAAGTGTTTAAGAGTCATAGCTTTTGTATTAGAGTAAATGTTTTATATTTTGGGAAATACATTTTACAAAACCTTAGAGGGAGTGTTAGATGGGAAGATTAATGCCACTCGTGTCTGTACGCTAAATATGAAACTACGGCTAGCAGCTGTTAGCTTAGTTTAGCATAAAGACTGGAAACAGAGGTAAACAGCTAGCTTGCCTCTTCCCAAAGGTACAGTTACATGGCCAGAACCACCTGCTGGACAACTGACTCTAGGAACTTACTGGTTCTGCCAAGAAATAGTCTCGGCAAAATAGCACATTTCTCAAAATGTGCAACTATTCCTTTATGTCCAGAACACTGAGAATTGCAATAATGTAAGCAGGATGCAGCTGAATGGCTTCCAAGATGTAGTTGGAGTCTTTTACAACCTTTTCAATCATGTGATGCTGTAGTTAAGCCACTGGGTGGCAGCCAGGATTCACCTGTCTGTGTTTGCTCTGAGACAAGCTGCAGCATCTCCTTCACTGATTTTCTACAGAACAGTACATATCTAGAGTCCCTGTGAAACAGTTTACCTTAAACACAGAGGAATGAGCAGGAAACCTATCATGAAAGCCTCATGGTGGCACCTCCCTGTCTGTTTATTCAAAAGGGGAGGTTTGAGAAGCTCTTGGCATTCTGTGTCTTTTGTAACCAGTGACAGTAACAGCCAGAATAAGAAATGTGAGAAAAGCCCTTCAGTTGCAGCAGCACAGGACTGTGAGTAGACTGGGCACTCCACAATGTACTCCACAATACATGTAAGAATGGCATTGTTGTTACAGAGCAATAGGCACAATATATTTCAATCCATTTGGTTGGACTGTTAAAAACACAGCCCCATGATTCATTACAGTGAGATCATTGCAGCCATGCAGAGAACTCCAGAAAACAGTCACAGTAAAGAAGTTAAACCTGGCTCTACTTTCACTGTAACACAATGAGACATCTTGCAAGGGGCTGCACTGGCCAGTCAATGGAACCAGTCACATGGCAGATTACTGACAACACTGTAAACAGGGTAGGTTTACTCTGCAGTTGTTATGACGGAGGATAAAATGACTGTCCTGTAGACAAATCTTTGCTCACAATAAAATAAATGGTTGTGCAGTGTCTTGGCATCAGATAAGCCATCCAACTCATGGATTCATTATCTTTTTGAAATGGATTGGATCACAATTTTCCAAGTTGGCCTTAAAACAACAGTCAGATGACCATATGTACACTGAAACATTTTTCTTGGTGTAGTCATTGCTCCTGTCATGAGATCCCTTTTTTCATTTTAAGTGTTGAGGGACAAGAGCCACCATCTTTGTGCTTTGTACAATTATATTCCAATGTATTTCCCTGACAGTGTTTCTATGCTGCAGACTAAAAGTTCTGATACTAGATCACTTTGTTCATTTGTACAGCAAAGTGGTGGAATGTAACTAAGCACATTTAATCAAGGACTGTACTTAGTTATGAGGTTTATGTACTTTATTTAGGTTTTTCCATTTTATGCTACTTTTTACTTCAACCTCACTACATTTTGGAGATAATTATTGTACTTTTTACTGCACCACATTACTTCAGTTGTAAATGTAGTTATGTGAAGTGTTTGCATGATGCAGCAGGTGAAGAGAAAATAACTCCTGTTGTGTTGTTGTAGGGAGATCAGGTGTTCTCACAACCCGTCTTCCTCATTCAGGCTAACACTGAAGAATAAAGCAACTGTAGAGCAGGTAAATGCCTTAAAAAAATATTCCAAAGAGAATATCAAATGTTGACCCTTTTATATCTAGTGCACACATTTTCTCAGCACCCCCCTTGTCCTGCTCTAACCCATGAACCTCCCCCTCACAACTTCCCCTTCAACTCCATCTAAGACAAATAATAAAGACGAGTACTATACCGCCTCCTCACCTCTGCTTCTGTTGTTGCCTCTACATCATCATAATCATTCCAGGAACTAAAGAAACCATTACAGAGAGAGAGAACACTCAGGATTGCGTCAATGAAATGCAGAAAATGTAAGTCAGGGGTTAGAATGGCTGGTTGACCACATCAATCGCAGTCAGTGTGTGTTGTGTCCATAGAATGAGGGTGTCTCTGGTTTCCTCATACACCATTTATTGATCAGTCATGTGACTGATAAATCACCATAGATATCATGGATTCAAAACAACAAGAGAGATATAAATGACTATAAAACAGAACATTACAATCATCATTTCAGAATAATATTTAGCAATATATTCTTTCAGTTCAGTGGGTAAAAAGATTTAAATATCCACTTCTCAACACAAGACAACACTCTATATCCTTTTAACCTCATAATTCAGACACATTTCCATCACTAACATTCATAAATAACTCCAATTAATTTCAAAGTCCATCTGTGTCTGACCTTCACACATCCATCCATGAATCAATACATTTCAACTTCAACCAATATAATCAAGTAGTCTCTAAATGTCTTCAAATCTAATTTAAAGTTTCAATTTAACCCTCTAAGACTTATAAACATATTGTTTCAGTTCCCAAAGATTATCTTCCTGTTCTGGCGACTCAGAACAAGTCGAGGAGCAGAGTGTAGACAGACAAAATGTACTGAGGAAGAAACCAAGAAAATTGTAGGATAAAAGGATGAATATTCAACCTTTTTTCTGGAAGTGGTCCAGAACTGGGCATTGTACGGCCCACATCTGTCCCTTTGGCTGTCCCTGATGGTGTGCGAGCGTATGCACCAAACTGTTGGTGGGCAAACAGAAACAAACAGATATTTACAGGGATGTGAGTTAGACTAGGTGTTCACCCTCAAAAATGTCAGTTCAATGGTGTTACAAACAAAGGTTTACCTACGTGTGTGCTGTGTAAAGGGTACCCCGTCTAATCTAGTCACCGGCCTCCCACCACGTACCTTCCTATGAGCGCTCTGCATCATAAACGAAGGCACACACACTACACCAAACAAAACGGCGGGGGACCAGGCTGATGTTGGAACCGGAGCGCCAAGGCGACGCTGTGCGGGTGTGAGCAGCGGGGGCTGGCGTGGCTATGCTGGCAGCGTCTGGCTGTTGTCTCTCACGTCTCTCTCTTTGTCTTTGTCTTTGTCTTTGTCTTTGTCTTTGTCTCTCTTTTCTTCCCCTCACTCTCCTCGCAGCTTCCTTAAACGGGCTGTCTGTTGTCACCTGACTCGCTGCGGCCAATCTCCAGCTCCGATCACCTCCACAGGTGAAACTGATCCTGCACTCAGGTACTGAGGGAACACACACGGGATGGGGGAGAGACAATCGAGAGGGCTATGCCCTCGCCAGAACCTGGCACGTAACAAAGACATGGACTTCTAAGTATTTATTTACTGAAGTCAAAGATAAAGCTATGTGGTTAGTTTGTGTAATAAGGATTACAATTTAAATCGCCATTACGAGACTAAACATGCAGATTAATACAAGAGCATGACTGATGCAGAGTGGGCACAGACATCTGAAGTTTTGCTAAATAAGCTTCAAAGGACTTTTTACCAAGCTTTACACATCCATGGAGCAGTCAAGACCAGCTTTGTGATATCCCACAAAATCACAAAAACAGCAAGCCAAGTAAGTGACTTCAGTGCACTTGTTCAAGCCCAACAAAGACTAGATTTTTCGAAACAACAAAGAAGGACTGAAAAACAGCACATGAGGTAATTAGACTACAAATATAATAGCAATAGCAATTTTTTTTGCACAAAGTTAATATTTAAATGCTGGTCTTTGAATACTACAAAAACATGCACATTTCAAAATCGTTTTTGTGAATGTTGATGAAACAGTGATATAATGATGTCATTTTTACTATGCCGTAACATCTGCTCTTACCTGTAGCAGCTAATCAATCAGATAATCAACAATTGACTGCTTTTTATAAAGAGATAAAATTACTATTGAGCAGAACGGAGTTCAGTCTATTCACCGGTGGATGTCGCTTTCTTGTCAGGTTCAGTATATGCTCTTCTTGTACTTACTGTAGCAGCAAATTTGCAGTGTATTAAAGGACATAGACAAAAAGAACAGATTGTTCCTTTCATTTTTCTTTACACTTCTTAGGAACTTAAAAAACTTTGATTTTATAACCCGCCCCCTCACCTCTCAGTCTCTGATAAACACATACACAGAGCCCAGAGGGAAACAACAGGATGCTGGAGAACACTGCATTTGCAACTGGAGCAGACACAGTTCACCCGACAGGATTTTCTCCAAATCCTTCAATTGAATTTCTTCCTCCCATGAGGGGAAGATGCTGCTCCCTTTCCAGCCCAATATCCCTGAGCAAACACTTGCGTCAGCTGTTTGTGTTTGCCAATACATTATGACTATGAATATTTTAAAGGCAGATGGAGTTTGCTTCATGTAAGACTTGTAACGTTGAGGATGAACCGGTGTTTCATTTAGCATCACTTAATTATATGGCTTGTTGTGATAAGAATATTTTGCTGAATTTATATTGTTACAATAGAAAATATAATATTACATGAGCAGGTGAGTTATTGGTAGACATTTCTCTCTTTCTTTTCCATTTTTGCTACTCAGACCATCCACAAATGGACTAATACAGCTATCCTTCTTCACAACAGTGACTTATTGAAGGTTTTCAACTAATGCAAAGAGATTTACTTTAAGTATCTCCCAGAAGCCTCATTAAATGTGCCTTTTGTTTGATTAGTGTTTTCAGTGAAGCTCTTGTTCTCTGGGTAAAAATAAATTCACAGCATGTCTGAATTCTCGATTCTCAGTGTTTTTCCTCCTTACAGTGTATCACCAGTGGGCCGAATGATGACATCACTGCAGTGGGTTTACTTATAGGACAGTGACTGGTGCCAGTGGAGGTGATTGTATACATAATTTGAATTGCCTCTGTTCTGTTCAGGAGAATGAAGTGTACTGTTATCTATGATTCAACAGTATCATGTATTTTCGGTTCCCTTTCATTGTACTTGATGATCAGTTGTTGATCACTTATTGATGAGTCAATGTGTCGCAGCTGTTTAGCCTCCATTTCATTCAGCCGTGTTGACTGGAGCTGATATCTATTGAGTGAATGCAATTGATGTTGGGCATCTGCCTTTCAGTGAAGGGGAAGTTAGTGAAAAGAGGAAGAGACGGCAGCACCTCTGTGCAGCGAAGAGGAGAAAGAAATGTGTGTGAGGGCGATAGAGACAGACAGATGGTACATTGCTACACAGGAGCCTGCCCTAATGTGGTTCAGTTCAGCACTTATCACCACTGGCAGCATTTGGGCACAGTTTAAACAGATAGAGAGAATAGTAAACACAGCTACGCTTTAAAGATTTAGTACAAATTTCACAACACATTATAGTGCCAAATTGCAATATTTCCTTGGGATTAGCAATGCTAAATTAATATGCAGATGACTGCAGTGCAATATTAAATTTTTCAGCCATGCTTGCGGTGTGGCTGTAATGTCATCATCTCTCCACCACTTTGGACCAGACTGAACTATGTCTGCTTTAATTGTTGGATGAATTGCCATGGAGTTTATATTCCCTACAAAATGAATCCCCCTCACCTTCCCCTGAACACCATCATCCAATACTTTAAATACTTTTGTACTGAAGTACATCTTGTGATTTAGTCTAACTAGTTTCTAATTTTCCACCCTCTCACACAAGCTGGAATGCTCAAGTATTCCAGTAATCCCTCTGTTAGCTCTGTGTTTGGTCTCTACCAACTCCTGAGAGAAGCTTAGCTGCTAAATGCTAAATGTTCACCAGCTAGTTGCTAACACTGAGTGCCCTTTGGTGCAGTGCAGGTAGTATATAGCGGGTTTATCAGAGATTTCTTTTGCTGAAAACAGCTGTCTGCTGCGACCGTAAACAAGGCTGATGAGAACGGTGAGACCAAACCAAAACAATAGTTGCGGGCTGTAACTCCAAAACAACAAGCTGAAAGACACTAAAATGCTGCGTAGAGCTGAGGGGAGCTGCAGAGTTGGTTGATAATGCTCACTTAGTGACCACTTTCACATTACATGTTTAGTGGTTTAAAAACATGATTGGTGCTGCTGCTGATTGATGACATCAACAGGATAACAAATGTGAGGAGACAATATGTTTTGAACTGGATTGACGACATCAGCGTTCCCACTTCTCCTGCCATGCGTGGAAAGTTGGAATTTTAGCTTTAATACAGAGGTAGTACAAAAATATGTCAGTTTAGATGCTTGGTTAAACTCCATCGACAGCTCACAACAACAACATGTTTGTTTCTCTGCAGCTCCTCTGACAGCTCGGCTGGCTCCGCAGCTCCTGCTGTCTCTCTGAGGGGGGGAGGGACAAAAGTGATGGTTTCTCATGGCACTGAGTAATTGGTTATATTTTGTGTATATTCGTATGCTGGAGGTTTTACGTTTTATTTCAGATTTTTAATAATGTGTATGACACCTGACACAGTTTGATTTGTTTATTAGATTTGCACGTCATGTGTGACAGGAGTTGATTTTGTCACAACATGTCAGTGCAACTAGACAGCAGAATCTGCAAATCCATAAACTCAATAACTATTCGTGTAATAATAAAGAAAAAGGACACTATCAATTACTTCACTGAATGCCTAGTAATGACATCTGTTTCTGTTTAAGTGACTAAGTCCTTATGTCTCTTGAACCTTGTTCATCAGGAGCAATGGAAATAATAACACTAATAATCACAATAAAGGCTACAAAGGTAACTAAATGAAGTAAATAAATAAATACTAAACTGATTGCCCAGCAACCTCATGGCCCCAACAAGACTTAAGGAAGTTGACACTGTAAAGTTTGAATCATATTTATTGGTAGAATGTACAAAGTGGGTATCAAGTATTATTATAAATCTTCCTCTAGGATCTACTGTAATGTCCCATTTACAGAGAAGGGAATTTATGAATTTATGAATTAATATAATCACACCTTTAGCTAGAAGTTAACTGCAAAGTCTTCTTCTAATTCTATCGGTTTTGTTTCTGGAGAATACTGTAGATGCTTAAATGTCGTATGTTTCTTTTTTTATCTTGGAAAAATTTGAGATTGTACAGATATTATTCATTGTGTGTTGTCAGATACAGAACTTTCTTCAAAGACAACTTTTCTGTATGACAAGAAAAACATAAAACAAAAAGATAAAAAATCCTAACCAACAAACTAAATACACACAAACCCCTTCCCTACTAGGACTGTTCCGACTGTCTTACTTTGATGTAGTCTTGAAACATGTTACAACTGAGACTTCATTGGCTTTGAGAAAAACAAACAAAAAGGAATAGGTTGAGGAGGATTCAGGTCTTATGGAATGCAGTGAATTGCCTGGGGTTCGGTGGGCTTGTTCTTTCATCACCGGAGCAGGGAAGATTTTAGCGCCAAGACCTAAGGTACAGTATCGATTTCTCCAGGAGTCCTTCGGCATGTTTCCAGGTCCTCGCTCTTCTGAGAAAGTAATTTTACTTTCCCCTCCAGGTCTGTCACCTTGTTTTGGAGTTGTATTGTAATATCTTCTGTCATGCTGATCCACGTTTCAGCTGACGTTAGTCTTTCTTTTAGCGTTGCCAGGTCAATTTCAACTTTCAGTTTTTAAGAATCCGATGGTCTCTGTGAGTTTCCTGGGTTTTCTCAGGACTGTTCAGCATCAGGCTGTGTTTCTCAGGAGAAACTGTGAAAGATTCCATGTCTAGCCACATTGCTACTATGCGGGTTTGTGCTGATCTTGTCACTAAAGAGTGTCTAATTTCCCTCGCACATGCACATCTCATCCCGTGAGTAGTTTATAATGATGTGCTAAATCTCCTATTGATTTTTTTTTTTGCTGTAAAGAAGGAGTGAACGTTTGGGGAGGGCATGTGGAGAGCATCTAGCGTTCACACTGCCATTATCGAAAGTGTTTTATGCCAAGTTAAGCTAACTGGCTGCTGGCTATAGATTTAATGGGCTGATATGAGAGTCTGTCGATCTTTTGAACTATTCCTTAAATCCAAACCAGGATGTTTCCTTAACCCCAACCAGGTAGGACTTGTATCTAACTAACCAACTAACCAAACTTGAACTCACAGTTGTGTGAGATCAGAAAAGGCTTTAATTTCTGTAACACGGATTTGTAATGGTTTCAGAAGGCACTGATGTCCTGTTGATAGGGCGTCAGATCAGAGAACGTAGGAGGGCATTTCCACATGATGTCTTTTGTTTTCTTTTTAATTTGCAGGACATTTTGTATGAGATACAAATATAGGTTGGAAAGAGTGCCTTTTCCACAAAGAAAGACAGAGAAAAAAGAAATGGATCAAATGAGTATCTGAGGATTACCCCCTTATTACCTCAGCTGAATGTATCAATGGATGCACCATTAGCTAGTATTCTCTTATCATTTGTATCCAAGCTGATCACTAAAATCTCATCTACTGGGTACAATAGTTTGACTTTCCTCGTAAGGCTGATGAGTTGGCTGGATCCACTAGTTTCCGGCAGAATCCATTAGGATAACTGTGTCATTTAACAGCACCTCTAAAAGCACCCAAAACAACATCATGATGCTCACACTGCATCCGTCAATTTTGTGAAATCAGGCGGACAGATGAAATGCTATTTTGTAATTTTTGTAAATGAACTACAAAACTGAATTTACACATGTATTAGACTAGCCGGGGGCAATTAACATGTGGGTTATTCACACAAATGGGTGCCATTCATCCCTTATCATTTTAGATGAGAAAACAAGCTCCTAATTTCATTTCTGATCACTGCATCTGATAGAGGATGTGTTGGCTGTGGGAAGTAAACACACTTCAAACACACAACTCATCTTCTCTCACCTGAGGCATAAAACCGCAATCATTATCAGGCACTGCTCTCTGACAAGGACACTGTTTGAGTTCAACCCTGTCACGGACAACATGGAGCCTGTCTGATTATGATTAGGAAAGTAATCAGAGGTAATTGCAGTTCTGTCAAACTCTTCATGCTGCACATCTCTGTTGGTCATGACTTTCAGCTAGAAAATGAATCTGAAAACCTAAACCATTTATCCTTCTGAGCACGTCATGTCATTTTGAGTGAGCTGTCTTTAAAAAAAGCATTAATGACAGAATCATGACAGGAATTGGGATTTTCTGACATTTATCCAATAGAATTATCTACATAAATAATGCTAAAGTTTCTTATAAATCACATATTATTGATATATTTGTGGTTTGTCAGTGAACTCTTTGACAACTTGGCAGACAGGCAGACTAGGTGTTCACAAAACTACTTGTTTTATCAGACATCAGAGACTGCATACATTGTTTCTGTGGAAGTTGCTCTGCGTTGTATACAAGTATTCCCATATGACTGAATTCAATTCAATTTTATTTATATAGCGCCATATCATAACAAAGTTATCTCAGGGCACTCTATCGCATGGTGTAGGTCGAGACCAACTTCCACACACACAAAGACCCAACGATCCCACCATATATCAATAAAAGTAATCTTATCACTATTACTTTCATTTTATAAAACTGCCTGTGTAAATGCCCTGTGAACTGAAAGTAGAAAAATAATAAGATTAGCTTAGCTTTCTCTGTGACACATATATCACACTCATTTACACTTATCTGCCCCTGGTGTTGCTCAGGTCCTTGTAAACTATTCCAAACAATGAAGTTATAGTCAGATGGCGTGGTAGGTGTGCATGTTGTATTGTTGGCTAACTGTTTTCTTAAAGCTGCACTGACCAAAAGAGAATGTATTGAATCTGCCATCTCATCCCTACAGTACATCTCCAAGCCTCCACTGACTACCTTCAACAATACAAAGATGCTCTCATCCCTTTCTGGACCACCTGCTACTCACACCTCATACACTGGCTCCACCAACCCCAAGGCTATCTTTTACACAATAAATAGACTGTTTAAAACCAGTGACCCAATTCCTCAAAATCTTTCACAGTTGACAAGTGCCAACTGTGCCAATAGTTGACAACTCTTTTCTTTCATTTTTTCAAACAAAAATGGACAACATATATAGCAACCTGACCTCTCCACCTTCTCCCCCACACCACCTAGCCCCAATCCCAGTTCTCCCCTCTGTCCCCACTGGAACTCTTCACCCTCATGGTTGGAATGTGAGGCACTACCTGTGTTCTTGATCCCAATCCTATCCAATCTTATTAAGGATAGTCTCCCAGGTATTTCCCCACTCATCACAGAAATCATTAAGTCCTCTCTCAGCTCTAGCTCAGTCTCCTATTCTCTCAAACTGGCTGGCTTCACCCCCATCCTCAAAAAACCCAGACTTAACCCTGAGCAACTTCTGGCCCATCTCCAATCTCCCATTCCTGTTAAAAATACTGGAATATGTCCAGCTGAAAGCCCACCTCATCTCCATTGACCTGTTCAAACCATTTCAATACGATTTCTGTCCACAGCACAGAAACAGCTCTCCTCAGAGTCACTAATGACCTTCTCCTCTCATCAGACTCTGGTCACCTCAGCATTCTGATCCTCCTCAACCTTAGTGCAGCCTTTGATACCATCAGCCAAACCATTATTTTCTCCTGCATTAAATCCTTTCTCAACGTTACCGGTACTGCCCTCTCCTGGCTAAAATCATATCACACAAATGGCTCGGTGCTTGATCCTCTCTTGTTCATCCTCTACTTGCTCCCCCTTGGTAACATCATACATCATCACGGTTTCCCCTTCACACACACACACACACACACACACACACACACACACACACACACACACACACACACACACACAAACAACATGCTGCCAGGCGTGTTGTTGTCTTGTTAAGAAATGTCTTAGCTAATGAAGCTGAGTCATCTTCTCAAAACCATATGTATGTTGTCAGCAGTGTTGGGAAGTAACTAGTTACATGTAACGGCGGTACGTAATTAAATTACAAAATAAAAGTAATTGTAATCCGTTACAGTTCCTAAGAAAACATTTAATAAAATTACAGTTACTAATCAAAATGTTTGTGATTACAAATGGTGCATCCAAATATATTCTTTCGGTAAAAGGATTCTTCATTCTATTCATTTGTCCCAACAGCAGCTCCTTTCAGTGCTGGAGATTCAAAAATACTTTCCTCATGAAAACAGAAACAGGCTCTAACATTACTGTACAGTGTAAAGTTTGT
>JAVQJD010094298.1:0-47315 GCA_036023655.1 Nannoperca australis | reverse complement strand
CTTTGTACATTATCAAGATACAAGACATTCGAACTTAAATACAATTTAATTTCCACTATAATAACATACAATATGCTATACTTTATACTTTCTAGAACCAATGTGTCATTTAAGTGCTGTTGTATTCCCGGAACAAATGAGTCTTTAGATATATTATAATATAACGGCAAAGTTACATTTGTATTACTATCCAGCCCTAAGGCAACACCTGCATTGTTCTTGTAGAGGAGCTCTAAGGCCTTTACTATTTCAGTATAAATTTTATGTATATTTTTCGTTGCATGCTTCATTTTGCATGAATGAAGCATGCAACACCCCTTTCCAAACACCACTATCTCCCTCACACTGACTCTTATAGTAAAAAACAAGTTAAATACTATTTAATTTAAGACCACCTATTGTACCCAAATCGGTGTTTTGTATCCAGCGCCGATTGGTCTACTCCCCCACAAGTCCCGCCCATGTGATGCTACAGCCAGCCCTCCCCTCTCCTCTCTCTGCGGCTCACAACCAAGTCACACAGCACGCGGACAGGCGCGGCGGGGGCCACGGCAACTTCACCTTGGCTTTAAAAAGCTGACACTGTCCTTACAGCGCGAGTAAGGTCAGACACAACCGCTGGAGGAGGATGAAATAATTTTTTTTTTTTTAAACAGGTGTCAGCCAGGACACAGTCACCTTTTGTCCTGCTGCGCGCGGTTGACTGCGCTTCCCGTGACATGACAACACTCCGCACGCGCCTGATTCCGTCGCATTCACTCGTTGTCCACGAGTGGCCACGATGGTTAAATGTCTTGTTTAATGGTCGAGGTACGTAGACTTTTACAGCTATACGGGCTACGTGCCTCCTAAGATATCCACACGGGCTTCCACGCAGATAGTTGTTTTGGAATAGGCCTTATAAAACCTACGATAAACAAGTGTTACATCCCTATAATGTGCGTGGAAGTACCTATAAAGTGTCTTTAGTTCATAATGACTATATGAATATTGTATATTGTATTGTAGTCTACTTTGTGTGCGCTATGGCGTTATTATTATGAAATTCCGATATGAATGTGGTGGTGTTGTCATAGGAGGTAATATGTTTTAATTCTAGATCGTGAGTTTAGTGACCTTGGGTTTTTTTTATTTTTTTTTTTATAGTAGAAATAGTTTTTGGGCGCAGACTTCTTATTATACCGTATGAGCCGCAGTGACGGGCTACAGTAGGCCGTGTGTATTATTGCAATGTGTCACGTCAGAGTATTGACAGCTTTACAGCAGTCAACCTGCAGCATGGACACTGCAGACCACACAGAGACAAGGGGCAGGTGTGCTGTAAAGGCAGATATGATCCATTAAAGGAAGGTTTGGTGTTTGTGTTTGGTTGTACGCTACACAAGAGTGTTAAAAACTTGTGAATGCTTAATAGATATCCAAATAGTCTACACAGTACCTACAGGAAGTGGTCTACAGGTGTAGTGCAAGAACTTGATTGTGAAAACATAGACGTGTATTATTGTGTGTAATATTTTACAGTTAAAGTAGGTAGTTTGTAAGAAAAATCTTAACTCAAGGTCCACTGACAAGCTCTTCCCAGAGCTTTCTGACACATCTCATGGTTTCGAGTTTACTCTGTTGTCATGGAGATGGCTCAGTTGTCATCACTTCTACCATATGCCGTGTTTACGCTTGTCTACCATCTAATATTTTAAATAAGCACTTATTGATTGTTGGAGAGCTTGTTTTCCCACTTTCTCTGTTATTTTGTTCCCTAATTGTATGAAATGTAGTAACATTTCTTTCCTGAAACATTGTATGAATTGCAAATAGATCAATAGTTATTGCACAGAACCCAGTTATCACAGCAACAGTGTGCATCAGCAATGTATACTATAGTCCTATGTTGATCATACATGAGACAGTGAACAGACCTACCCAGTGTAAACAGTCTGACAGCAGCTAGCCGTGAGCAAAGAGAGAGAGAGAGACTCGGACTCGAGAGCTGTCCACTTGAGGTGAATAATGATGTGAGCATTGAGACAGAGATCATGGAAAACCGTATGTCAGAGGGCGTCCTGTAAACAAACCATAACCACGTGGGCTGGATGAGCGAAGCGTCATTGCCTCTGGTTCGTCTCCATCCACCCGTTTCCTGCCCTAAACAACAGTGGGTTAATTTAGATGCAAATCCTCCTACTCAAGGTACACTTTTATGACCACCTTCCTCCAGAGGGGTAAAACTGAACACTGTGTAATAAGAGATAACAGATGATTTGTCACGTGTCCCATCAGGTCACCTGGTTTCTATCAAATGTGTACGTGTCTTTGTCTTAGTGCACGCAGTCCACTCTCACTCTTGTCCACTATGCGCACAGATGTTGAGCCATTAAAATTATTATAGCCATTACTTGCTATTATAAATAGATGACCTCAGGTAAATATTTGTCCGTCTACACTCGCATTACTTTGCAGGGAGACAAACGAAGTCTTGATCGGTCAGGAAAAATAGAGTCTTGATATGAAATCAGAGGTTAAACAATTAGTGGATTCATCTAATTGTCGACTGACAGAAAATAAATATTTTTATAATCAGTTTGTCATTTGATTTCATTGTCATTTGTCGGCTCCAGCTGCTGAAATGTGAGGATTTGCTGCTGTTCTTTGTCATACGATCATTAACTGAATATTAAATAAAACAAGCACATTTAAGATGCCCCACCATGGGCTCTGGGAAACTGTCGTGAGCATATTTTGCAATTTTTGTTAATATTTTCAAACTTTATTTTCAATAATAAAAATAAATGTCAGTTGCAGCCCTATTTTAAAGTCATTGTTATTGTGGCCCTTAACAACTTTCCCCCAGCTTTGAGTGATGATGGAGAATGTTTAATTATTAACAGCCTTTAAATAGGATTGGGTTGTGACAGAAAAAATATGTTGACTTAATGTGATGTACAATACTGTGAATTTCTTGTCTGTCTGGTATCAGTATTTTCTAAAAAAAACAAACATGTGCCTTGAACTGGGCACAAACACACCTTTGATAGAAAATCTATTTTTTTAAAAAGATGACTTGGAGCCCTGATCATGAGGACCAAACATGTGGAAGCATGTGATTAATGCGCAAATCGTCGCCAGTTCTTGCCAGTGTGCCGCCTGACCCACTTTTTCGGTGCTGTTGGCCAAAACAGAGACATGTGGCTACTGGAACGACAGATGCCACTGTGTCGCTAAATGCACCCACTCTTTCTTACTCACCAAGATGAAGAGTAGACTTTTAACAGAATGCCTTTTACTCCAGTTCTGATTTGCTTTGTGATTTAGAACCACACGGATAAAGATGTCCTAACATAAACTGAAACATAAGCATAGCAAACTTTCAATGGATATAAAACAATAAATTACACAGACTAACGTGATAAATGTGGGCAAGTAAAAGGCTCAAGATTAATTTATAAAAATGTTGTGCGCATAGACTTTATACACATTTAATCAAAATTAGTATCTTAGTGAAACCTCTGTTATAATGTTGCTTGCAGGCATAAGAATGGAAGACTAAATATTAAGTTAAACTGTATATTTTTAGGGGTGGCAGAATGGCACACCTGTGTTAAAGAGGTGTGTGTGTGTGTGTGTGAAGCTTTGCAAAGAGGGCCACCGTGACTTTTCGCACAGTTTCTATTTATTAGCGAGGTTCATTGATGCTCTTTGATAGCAGCGCGTGTATTTTGGGGAGCTGTAATATTAATCTTGGCCTCTCTTTCCCTCTCCCTCTTTCTCTCCCTGCCACAGAGGTGTGGAGCAGTCGCATTTAAAAGGTCGGAGCAGAATGCCATACAAGTTTGCATGCTGGGTAAGAACGCTAACTGACCTGAATACCTTCGTGCAAAAGGTTGTTAATATATATAGTCGGCTGCAAATTGGTTGCTCAAAATGTGTCCAAATATTTGGCAGCAGTCACTAATGTTTGGCCTAGTATAATCTCTGTGACACACTGAGGCCCATTTCTGCTATCTCTGTACAATGTCCATCTGTATGCTTTTGTTGAATAACAGTGGTGCTCAAGTGCAGTAATTTCGAACCCACCTTGTCAGGAAGCCTCCGGTCACGTGTGAGGTAGTATCTGGACTGGATAAATAAATGTAGCTGTTTATCATAACTACAGCCTCAGACCTTGAAGATTCAGACATTGAAATGTAGCTAAAGCGAATCTTTCCGCATTCATGCCAAAGTTGTTTAAAAGTTCCCTGAAAAATGGCTTAGTTGCGTGCAAGTTTGTAGCAGCCTTAAACGTATGATTGATATGATGTACAGTAAGGCCAAAAATGTGCACACACGTGTTCACGTTATTGCACGTGCACAAATGCAAAGGAGCAGAAATCTAGATACAAACATTTGCCACCGTCTTCTTTAGACAGGCCATTTCCTTCACTGGCTGACCCACTGCCAGAAAACGTGGCCAGTGGCATCATTAAAGAGAATCAGAAATATGAGTTTGTCACTCACACACACAACACAGAATGCTGAGTGGAATCTCAGTCATACTGTGTACTGGCTAGTGTGTGTGTGTCTGAGAGGGAAGGAGCGATCGTTCGGAGCCAGCAGTCCACTGGCAGACTCCCAAGTTTACTCATCGAGACTCCCACTGACCTTGTCGATATCTTTCACTCTTTCTCATTCTGCGCTATTATCACTGTTTCATTGTTTCTTGCTTTCTGTCACATGCCACGTTTTTACTCATTCACACAGTTCTTCGCTTCGTTTGCTTGCTGCTACTGTCCCCTTGCAGCTTTATTCACATGCTCTCACCAATAAAGTCACATACAGTGTGGTTTTGTCCTGGCCAGATGGGATCTCTGTCATCCTACACAGATCTCATCTATTTTATTGCTGTTGGCAACACAAAGAAGTATAGTTTCCCTGTCTTTGGCACTGTTGCACTCATTCATGTTGCTGATGAAGGCTCTTTTACACACTTTATGATCCAATATTTTACAATGGAAAGAGACACAGCCGACGTCACACAACATAAGAGAAAAAGATAGAAACAAACAGAGATCAAAAAGTAACGCAGTGCAATTTGTCGCGCGAGAGAACTCATGTTCCCTCAGGATTTTAGGGGTTACCTAGTGACGTAACTGTAAGCATAATATATCTCTCATCCATCATTTGTAGCCAGAGTCTGCGCAGTAGTGATTTGCGGTGGAGCTGCGGTATCGGGGTCCCGCCCATGCACCCACCCGAACCAATCATGAGCACACTCACAGTTGTCAATCATTACGTTACACCCCCTTTTTATAGCATCAAATAACTCATTAAAACCAGGCTCATCAGAAAACTGAACACTTAAACAAACATCAGCGTGATAAGAACTACCTAAACTGACATATATACAGCAACCAGCCACCGGGGGGTGATCGAGACATTTTGGCTTCACTTTTGGGGAGCTGTCATGACATCCATCTTTATGTACAGTCTATGGTCAAGACAAAAAATAAAAACTGTGTATGTTGATGAAAGTAGTTGTGTGTGAGGTGAGGTAAGTTGTCAGAAGGTTTTAAGTAATCTTAAGGTGTGTTAACAGATCACAAGAACTTTATGAGCGACGTGCTTTATTTCTCATTATATCAATTCAGACAACAAGAAAATACAATATTTTACAGTAAAGTATGAACAGCTGATCACAGCTACAACAGAACATATACATTGAGTTCAGAGCCACGGGGCATTTGCACTGAAGCCCCTGTCTGTACATTGTGTCTCGCTGCCTGCTTCCCACTGTTTCTCGCAGCCGTTATCATTTATTTGAACTCTTTTTGAACTCACAAATATTGTACATTTAGACTAGTTCTGTATACAGTTGGGGTTCATACGGTGGTCGTCACGGACCGAACCATTTTTTCTTGGACATTTCCTTGAACCTCTTCCAAGAATGTATCATTTCAATCCAAGCTTGTCCTGCTTCTTTCAGAAATCCTAGTTGTGTTCAACCCATGCCTGGTTAGTCACCTGGATGGATTCACCTGGCACAATTCAGAGCAAATAGATCAAAACAAACCCGCTGAAGTGTTTATATGCCGGTGAAGTCTTAATGAAGTGTGACTCACCGCATGTACCTTTTATTAGTAAATATTATTTATTATTCTGTTGGTTGTTCAGGTTGTAGCCTCTCAAATAAGAGGATTTCCTGCTTTTCTCTATTTTTATATCAATGTAATTTGAACACCTTTTAGGTTTTAGATTCCACTTGGGCTCTTGTTGGGCTTCTTTCACTATTTTTCATTATTTTATGGCATTTTATAGATCAAACAATTAGTCTATTGATTAAAAGAAAATGATAAGCTGTACTTGTACTTCAAATGCCCATATCTGCTTTTCAATGTAAAGTGTGTGTGTGTGTGTGTGTGTGTGTGTGTGTGTGTGTGTGTGTGTGTGTGTGTGTGTGTGTGTGTGTTGTGTTACCACTGACCTGACCATGAGACAGGGTGTCCATGAACCCAAAGCTCCAAAGGCGTTCACATGACTTCTATTGGTCTGCCAGCGGTGTATAGGCAGAGTGAGCGAGTGTGTGAGTGAGCGGGGAGGGGAGGAGCTTGTAGACTCCACAACAACACTGGCGCGAGTGAGCCTGTGGAGGAGAGAGATAATGCGGCAGAAGGAGACAGCAGACCGTCAGTGGCCGACTCTGGGAGAGAGGGATAGAGACGGATTCTCACTTCTTTCTTCTGGCTTTGCCTGCTTCCTCTCCCCGCGTCTTTTTGATCACTCCGCACCCATTTACTCTCAATCTCTCTCTCTCTCCCTCTGTCCTTCCTGCTACTGATTCTGTCTCTCCCTGCAGTCTTCATTCCCCTGTCCTACATCCCGGCTTGCTACTACCTCTGTCTGTCCTCCTCTTCCTCACCTATGGCTATCTGACAGTGAGTTTCTCCTGTCAGTCGTCTCTCTTCTTCTCACACTCTTTTTCACCGCCATTCTTCCTTCTCTCCCCTTCGTCAGTTTCGACCCCCCCTTTACCTCGATCTTTCCTTTCCCTGCACCTGTCCCTACTCCATCTGCTTACTTTTGGAGTGAAGATGCCAGTGCTGGAGGGGCTTTGGGGCCCAGATCTCAGGATGCGGGACTCCGGTCTTGGTGTTGGAGTTGAAGTCGGGGTATGTCCAGATGAAGCTCCCCGCTCGCCGGTCTGGGGGCCTCTCAGGATGCCTCCGGTTACCTGTGGGGGCCTTTCCCTGGCCCTGGAGCTTCCAGCTCTCATACGGCAGCTCAGGGCGGCCTGGAGGGCTCGCAGGGGAGGCCCCCTGGGGTCTGAGAGAAGTCAGGCGAACACTTGGGTGGAAGCAGAGAAGGAAGAGGTAGAGGCGGTGAGGCATGAGCTAGACGACAGGAGCGCTCATCTGGAAGGTAACTTGCACATGATCAATGTAACAAGTACAGTAAAGCTTAGGGGAGTCAGATTTCTGATAAATGTTTCATGTCTAATGTATGTTTTCCTTTTTACATGTGTCTGTGAAAACTGCATGTTTGGGTGCATGTGTGGCAGATTATGTTTGACATGCACGCCTCTGGCCATGTATTTACTTGGCTGTGGGTCGAGACGTGGTTCAGAGCAGACAGTGAAAAGAGGGATTTGGGCTGTAAATCTCAAGAGTGTCCATTAAATGAAACCATCTGCTGAGCTGCAGACGCACTGATGACACTGACGTGACGCCGTCGATCGAGCCTCTGTCCGTCTGTCTGGAGTGAGACACTGATGACACAAAGTAACATTACTGACAGTTTGATGTGAATTACTTCAATAGAGAAGGGATGACTGGACATTAATCCGATCATCATTTTGTTGGTAATGTCAGATTGACACAAGGACTGAAGCTGTCCAATGTTTGCTGATGATGGTGATCTCATCACCATTTAGTCAAATAAGTGTGATGCAGTGGAAGACCTGACTTTGATATTAGCATGTAAACAAGAATAATACTAAGATTGACAATAACTGTGTAATACTTTAAGCAGTGATCAGCTGAGAAGAGAAATTGAACATTGCACATTATAAATCTTTAATGCGCTGTTGAAGTGTTAGGACCAAGTGATGATTCACACTGTGGGGAACTACCTGTGCACAAGCACTGACTCATAAGGTGGAAATTAAAATGGACAAAAGTACGCTGTTTACTGCCTGCGACTTTCCCTTTGCATTGTAATGACCTCATTCCTTTGATGACTCCTAACAGAGGGTGAAGTTTTTTCTGCACAATATTTGATCTCACCACACACAACATTTATCGAGACACTGTGAGATAACTTGTCAGCGGTGATAGTGAGTCATTCTGACATTTACTGGGGTCGAAGACAACTATTTACAGGTTAGTTTAGGTACAGCTGAGTACAGTAGCAGTTTATTACATTTTCAAAATATTTCTTAAAATGTATAAAAAATTCAAATTTTATATATATGTATCAGTAGCAAAACATCTACAAACAAGTAGATAAGCAAAAAATCAAGTACATAAAATTCAGTGCCTCAAATGTGACCATTAGCTGGTTTTCTTTCTGTTTTCTTACTAACAGTTTTAGTACAGCCAGCTAGTGAACTGAAACTAGAGATTCCAGCCAGCTGTGTGTATGCATCTATGTAACCAGTTAAAGAAGTAGCTGCTGGAGGTAGCAGGAAGCATCACCTGCCACTGTGTGTTTAAAAGTATTTGTATTCGAGTGTTGACGCTGCACATGGCAGCGATGTGCCTGACTGTTTCTTTTTGAGAAGGAAATCCGCCCCAGAGCACAATTTGTGCCGTAAACACCCACAGATTCAGGAGAACCCACGTAAACATACTGGTACGAGAGCCCCCTGTGTGTGTGTGTGGGGGGGGGTGCCAAGTGTGTGATCTTGTTTTCGCATTTGGAATCAGGGATTTAACCTAATTTGAAAGTGTGTATATGTGCAGTGAGTGTTAATGTGCGGGCGCTTGGCGAGGTGCGTGTGCATCGCCGCCTCTTCAAACTCCCTTTCCAACTGATTCACGTCTTAATCGTAAATGACCCAGTTCTGCGCCGCGCAGAGACAATGACCTATTTACTGTGGAGAGAGTTAAAGGTAGAGAACGGGAAATGGGAGAGGAGCAGAGGAGGAGGTGAGATGAAATGATGGATCATGACACAGAAGGGGGTGGTGTTGTTGAACAGGAAGGAATGAAGGATGGTGACACGAAAAATACAAGTATGGAGAGAGCCAGAGGGTAGTGTGTGTGTGTGTGTGTGTCAGTGGGTTTGTCTGCGTTGGAGGGGGTCTGAGTGTTACTGCAGTGTTTTTTCCAGATGATGTGTTTCCTCCTCTCTTTGCCCACCAGCACAGAGGATAAAAAAGCAAACAGGCTTTCCCCCTTGTCTTTCTTGCTCAAACTAGGCCAGCAGGACTCTTCTGTCTGACTGGCTGAGTCACTTCCCCCAAGCGGTTTATATTTGTTCGTCGGACTATAAGATGCATAAATAGGGAATGATGCCACTTTACCACCATATGTTTTATGTATAGCTGCCTAGCCTACACAGCACGCACGCACGCACACACACACACACACACACACACACATACATACACATATACATTTACCAAAACCACAACAGCTGCCTGCAATCTCTCCCTGCCTCTTTGGCAACTCACACTTCCCAGGCAAGATCTGGCAATCCAAGGGAGTTACCACAGTGACTCCAACCCCATTAACTGGTAGTTTAGCTGCTCTCATAAGCGGGAGTCACAGAGGTGATGTGAATTGGCAACCTCAGGGACAGAACACGCTCCAGTTCTTCACATCTGATCTGTAAATTATTCAGTACTCCCATAGTTTTTAGTTTATTCAAGTGTAAACTGAATGTGTGTGCATGTGCGCCGTGACTTGGGACCTAGTTGTGTTATGTCTTGCCCTCAGAGTGTGCGAGTTGCGCACTTTAAACAAAGACAGCATTCAAGGATCCACTGTGCTGTTGTGTTCCCTCTCCACCTGATAGGTGCTCACACAGCAACGATTAAAACCCCAAAAGGTTACTTCTGCAGACATTCCCTGTGGATGGAATACAGGAAGACAGAAAAACAAAAACGCTTGATATCTGTTTAGGAGAAAATTTGCTGTCAGCATGTCAGAAATACATGAGTAATTCACATTTCCTTTTCTTTGCAATGAAACATTTAAGCTGTTAAAATGGTGGAAATCATGTTTCAGAATCAAAGTCTTCGAATAGAACACTGTTGTGTTGTAGCCGTGACTGTTTGGTTGTCGGTTACAATACACGCAGGTTATGAACCAATCAAAATGAACCCCTACTGCCAATCAGCATTAGTGTAAAAATGAGAATAATTACTGTGTGAGCAAAACATACGCAGTCGATGCAGCACCTATCTGATAAATCCAAAAATGCACCATAACAGCTGCACCTTGGTGTGAAATCCATTCTACTTGGGCAAATTTGGACCAGATGCTTGATGTCCTGGTGATTCAGCGATGTCAAAGATGCTCTTGTTTCACAGAGGCTGATTTAAGAACAGCTCTAACTGTGCTGCTTTTATGAGGCTGATTATGTTGAACATCTATGTACAGCACTAGGCTTATTGTTCAGCCATCAACCTTTTGCTGGCTTTCTTCCTCTGTTTCTGCGGTTCTAGTACAACCCACCCTTCCTCCTGGAAAGTTTGAGCCATAGATCTTAGGGAACATCAGTAATAACACAAAATATTTATTTCCGTTTTCCTCTTTTTTTCCTCCATCCTCTCCTCTTCCTCCCCTCTTTCTTCCTCTGTCTGTTTGTAGCTGATGGCAGACTGAACACTGGTCATGCTGGTGTGTTGCTGGTTGAGAGACGAGGCTCCTACCCGCTGATTGACCTGCGAATCCTCAAAAGTAAGTCTCCTGACCCATTTAAATGCAAAACAATATACATTTATTGGCTGTGTCAGAAATTGTCAGTCCATTAACACCACACATGTCTATTTATTTTTCGTTTATTTTACATAACCTGATATTATTTTCCTTTTTGACACTGACAAAATATAAGAAGAAAACCCATTTGCCAACATGTATAATATTTATTGTGCATTTGGTAATTTTGTATAGGCGGCTAATAATTTGTAATGTAGGTACAACAATTAGATTGTGTTGTCCTCCAACAGGTCATGAGCTCAATTACTTCAACTGCTTTGTGTTTGTTAATTATTGCCAGCGGTAGACCTTGATGAATTAAGGGATATGTTTGTGTCGGAATACAGCTCCGAGGCAGAGTCAGGGTAATTGAGCATCAAACTCCAGTTAAGTGTACTGTGTGTGTTTTCCAAAAGTGAGAGACACATTTGTCTACTTGCCATGACCGAGCACGAACTTGGACTTAATTGCTCAAGACCAAAATTCCTAGTCCTGGGACAGAACCACAGGATATCTTAAAACTGTTTTTTAGGATTCTTATCTGTGACTGTTGTACTACTTTCTCACATGTAGATAACATTTGTAAGGCACCGTGCACGGTCTGGCTGATAAAGTCGATGTTTTGTCATTCCAGCCAGTGCCCAGCAGGGGGAGGTAGAGTCCGGCACCAGGAGAAAGGTGAAGCGTCTGCTGAGCTTTCAGAGATACTGCCACGCCTCCAGGCTGCTCAGGGGGTTGGTGCCCCAGACCCCCGGGTCACTACACCTTCTGGATGACGACTACCTGGGACAAGCTGCGGTAAGAACACTCCCAACCCAACACTCCCAACCCAACAAATGTGCAGCGGTGCAGGTGCCCTGTGTCTCCGGCTCTCTGTATCTGTGTATATATCAGGTGTGTATCATAGATCAGTTCTGAAAACAGTTTGTCTCTCGTTACAGCACATGCTATCAAAAGTAGGCACATGGAACTTTGACATTTTCCTCTTTGATCGTCTTACAAATGGTAAGATGGTTATTTGTATTCAAATTCAACAGATGTTGTCCCTCACCTACCACAATCCTTCATCAGTTTAGCTGTTGTATGTTATCATAAGATGTCAGTGTTGTTTTCTTTTTAAAATATTCTCTCTTTTACAATACAGTTATTACATATGTTATGTACTGTAAAATGTAATTCTCAGATAGCTGACTTACTACATTAGAAATGTTTTTTTCCCCTGATTGGATTTGGGTGCTGTAGGTAACAGCCTGGTGACTCTGATGTGCCATCTCTTCAATGTCTACGGCCTCATTCACCACTTCCAGCTGGACATGGTCAAACTGCACCGGTTTCTCGGTAAGCTGCAAGGACGTTTCAGCGGTTATACCCCTCCGCCCTCTGCCCTGCTCTGTTCTCCAGCAAGCAGAGATGTAAAAGTGCATCCTAATATTTTAGGCTCCTGACTTTAGGGATTTGCTGGACTCTAAGACAACGTCATATATGTTTAGACACGCTCAGTTTTTAGCAGAATTTGTCAATTTAATCCAGTAATTCACATTCATTGTTTGGAAACTGATCATTACAATTTACATTCACACCAAATACCCTGACTAAAGAAAGTATAGCTTGGCACAATATATATATTTCAACCTTTCAATAGTTAGGAGTACTGGTGTGTTTACACATGGCGGTTTTTCCCCGATTGTCACAACTACATAGAAAAGATTTGCTCTGTTTTGGCGGGGTAGCATGCCCTCAAAAGCTGAGAAGGGTTTAATGTTTCAGGAAAGACCGGCGTTAACTGGGTCTTTGTTTGCCCATCAGTCATCACAAAAGAGAAGCAGGGTTTTATGTTCCCCACAATAAAAAACCAATATGGATAAAGTGACCTTAGGCTACTTTATTGTTAGCGAATATTAATTCGGTATCCATAGCATGTGAAATGGTGCTACCAGATATGGCAGAGCAACAATGAGATGTACGTTGTTATGGAAACGATTATGTTTTTTTTGTTTTTGTTTCGTCCTTTCTTCTGTGCTATTTCCAAACACACACACACACACACACACACACATTGTATAAAGACAACCTACAGTTACATGATTTTTCAGATTCTCTCTGAGTCATATGTTCATACTTTTTGATCGATCCTGATCTCTAGCAAACCTGGCCACCATTGCTTCTCTTGGCTTTCTCACTACACTACAAAGTTATTCACTGGGTTTCAACAGCTGTTGGTCAACGTATGCAATTTTAACTGTTAAGAAATCAGAATTCTGCGTTTACATGCCCCAGTGAATGAAAACTTTGAGCTATTACACACACAACTCTGATAATCAAATGAAGGCATTTACATGACAGTTTCAGCAGTGTTGCCCAAATGACGTTAAGGTAAATAAAAAAATTAAAAGTTTAATCGGGTTTAACCTTATATCTTGTCTTGCCAGGCATGGTGCAAGAGGACTACCACTCCCAGAATCCCTATCACAATGCTGTCCATGCTGCCGATGTCACTCAAGCCATGTACTGCTACCTGAAGGAGCCCAAGGTAATGAATAATACTGTATTCTCACACTCACACACACACGCGCACACAGTAAACGACTTCACTAAGCCTGAGCTTCTCCTTGACATATTCCATTAGCTTCTACTCCTGAGGGATCATTCCTGCTCACTTAGACTTGACAACACATCCATCCACAGCCTGGAGAAATCCCAGAAGCCCTCTGACCAGATTAAATGTCTCTGCATCTTTCCCTTTACACAGTAATTGCTTTTGTGTCCTTTGTTGCTCTGTAAAGCACTTTGGGATGCACCTATTTTGTTAAAAGCACTTACACAAATAAATTGAATTCAACACAGCACACGTGCCGCTGCATTCTAGATAACCACACACTCACAGTATAAGATTCTCTGATCGATATGTCCTTTTGTCCTTTACTGATGATGAATAAAAATCCATCATTTTAAGTGTGTATTCCAAAATGGTGTTCAACTGTTCCACTGTTCGAGATAATTAAATTTTTTTGATCTTTTTGTTTCTTTATTTTACTACAAAAGGAACTTTTGTTTTTCAAAAGAGACAATGAACCCCAAAAATACAGTAGTAAAAGTTAAATAGAAGAGTAAAAACACAACTTCTAACTAAGTATTAGGACAGTGAGAGATTTTTTTTTAAATAGTACTGTATATCTTTCAGTTCTTTCAGTTCCAAACACCCAAGAGTAAAAGTCAGCACAAATGTTGAAGAGCCACAACAATAAAAATATTCAGTATATTAAGTATTGGTCTTTGTATCATTAACATTTTTGGCATCTCTCCTGAACCCTCGAAGGACAGCTTAGCAATCAAAGTTTAGCTTGAAACGAGTAAGTTCTCGTGTGTTGTTGTAGCTGGCAGAGCAGCTGACTCCTCTGGACGTGTTCCTGGGTCTGACGGCAGCCGCAGCCCACGACGTGGACCATCCTGGGGTCAACCAGCCCTTCCTCATCAAGACCAGACACCACCTGGCATCTCTCTACCAGGTACACGCGGGTGCGCTGACGTGTGTCGGCGGGTGGGTTAACGCGTGCGGCATGTTTAGCATCCATTCTGTACACCGAGTCTGTTTGAAACACGATTTGGATCTTACTCGTCCTTTACAGAACACGTCTGTGCTGGAGAGCCACCACTGGAGATCCACTGTGGGCATGCTGCGAGAGTCAGGGCTGCTGTCCCACCTGCCTGCTGACATGTCGTAAGAACACACACACACACACACCAGAGCTTGACGGACACTGGATTTTTAAGGCTGATATCAATATTTCTTTCAGAAACACATAATATAAACAAATATTTTACAACGGTTCCTTACCCTTTGTCATTGAACGACATTTTAATCAATTGCACTTGTCAGTGCTTAGTGGTAGACACAAACTACCTAAAGACAGCACTCTTTTTGACTTTGGCATTCATGTTCTGCAATTTCTTGTAACTTATCGAAACATATACACATCCTGCAATTCAAAAATAATTTACAGACACATGCACACATCTGCATGTTTAACCTACTAACAAATTTTAAGTATATTCCTAGACATGTAGCTGTTGCTGGGGTGCAGGTAGAATCAAAAGGACTGGTGATTTGTTGTTTTGGCTCAGTGGTGCCCCCCTCTACTCTGCAGGCAGGACATGGAGCAGCAGCTGGGCTCTCTTATCCTGGCTACAGACATCAGCAGGCAGAATGAATTCCTACTGACCTTCAGAGAACATCTGGACAACCAGGACCTGGACCTTCAACTCGCGTCACACAGGCACTTTATACTGCAGGTATACTGCACACCCACCTGACAGCACAGAACATTAATGCATTTTTCTAAAACATACTAACTATAATGTGTACATCCAAAAACTTGCATGTCAACAGTGAAGGTAGCTACACAATTGTGTGTGTGTGTGTGTGTGTGTGTGTGTGTGTGTGTGTGTGTGTGTGTGTGTGTGAATCTCTCTCTTTGCCTTCAGATTGCTCTGAAGTGTGCAGACATCTGTAATCCGTGTCGGGTTTGGGAACTGAGCAAGCAGTGGAGTGAGAGAGTGTGTGAGGAATTCTACAGGCAGGGTGAGTATCAAGATAAACAACGCGAGGAGGAAAAATACTTTGTGTCTTAAGAAAGAATGCACTTTTAATCTGCAGTTGTTTTCAATATAAACACCTAAATACCATTAACATGCTGTTACTTCAGTGGAAATTATTTATAGTCACTTAAAAATAAGACCACATTTCCCACAAACCCCCTTTGCCGCATGTAAAGAGATGATTAAAGGAAACTTTAAAATGCTTATGCTGCGTTCACTGCATCCAGGATGGATAGTAGATATGAGAAAGATTCCCACAGTAACAGCATCGGACAATGATTGCAGAGTTGGCTGTGTGAGGGTTAAAAATACTATCAGCTGTCAAGCACCACATCTATTAAATCTGGAGGTAATTTCCTTGAAAGAATGTTGTCAAGCATCCATGTTTGTTTGGTTTTCAGGTACTTTTGTGTTATTGAGCACCAAATCAAACATGTAAGAAAAAACGGAGTTTCCTAGTAATTAAGACTTGAATGTATTTACAAGATAATTACGATAACTCCTGAATGCAGTATTAGGTTGCATTTGTTCTGTAATAACCGTTCGTCTTCATCCTGTTTCCTATAATTGTGTTGATACCTAAAAATGATTATGGCTGTTATTGATGTTTGAACAGCTTAAAAACTTAAAAACTCATGTATCCTAACAATTCATTTAAGTGCTAAGATAATACCCTAAATGTTTTATGATGGTCTGCATCTGCAACATATTTTGTTATTGAGATCTTTTTTTGAATGTGTTTTCTGAATTTTGGATTTGAACCTGACAGGTGACCTGGAGAGAAAGTTTGACTTGGAGATTAGTCCTCTGTGTAACCAGCAGGCTGACTCTGTCCCAGCCATTCAGATAGGTGCGTACTGGAGCGCGCACGTGCATACACCCAGAGCTGTACACAGTGTCGTCATGTGTCGCTAACCGAAGGTGATCCTTAGCTTATTGCGAGATGCCTCCTTGTTGTGTTTTTCTCAGGGTTCATCTCCTACATTGTGGAGCCTCTGTTTGAAGAGTGGCACCGCTTCACCGAGCCCAGCCAGCTCAGCCAGACCATGATGGGTCACCTGCACAAGAACAAGGCCCGCTGGAGCCGCCTGCGATACGCACACACGCCTTCAGACACGCAAACAAACGCCCATGCCGAAGAGCCAGAGCCTGAAGGAGAAGGAGGAGGAGGAGGAGGAGGAGGAGGAGGAGAGGGGGAAGACATCCCTTAATTTCTCTCTTGCTTCCTGAGGCGTTTCATCTCCCTTTGTGAATGGAGGAGAGGAGTGTTTATCCGTCCTCCTCCAGCATCTTTTCTCCCGCTGGCGGATTCATCGGCTCTTAAAGCGGTAGCTCTGGATGGGAGTCTGGTTTGGATTCATGAGAAATGGCTCCCTCTGCTGGAGCAGGGGACTGTTGCCCTTGCAGGATAAAGAAAAAAACGAAACGATGACAGAGAGAGATTCATGGTTGGGCAGATGGATGGTTAATCTTAGTAAATATATGCCAATTTGACAAAGTTATGCCTTTCTATTTAAACCTGTGATATCTGCTTCAAAGTGTCTGAAAAGGTTGTGGCTGATGGCAGAGGAGGGATCGATGAAGACTAATATTGTTTGCACAATGCTACTAGAGCAATAAAGAAATGAAAAAGCCAAAATTATATACAAGTCAGCTGGACTGTGCTGGAAAGATGACATCAAATATATTATAAAAGAAAAAGGAATATATCGACTATATTATGCTTTTTAAACCTTTAGACAATACATACCGCATTAAGCTCTTTTCACTTTTTCTCTTTTTGTATAGCTTGCACTTCTACTGGATGCTCTTTCATACAAGTGTCTCACTAGTCTACTTTTCTCTGAAGTGCGTTTTTAACTCAAGCACTAAGTTGGTTATGTCAATGTACTGTAAACTACAATGTAAACTACAATTGAAACCATGTAAGACTGACTGAACTGACCGATGCGGAGCGGCTTCTGCTGGATGTTTTTGGACTTGCGCTGACTCGCCGTTGTGGAGGACACAAACTGAGTTTTTGTGTTCATGTAATGTTGTAAACAGTATAATCTGTACATACTGTGACGTACGACCTCAGCACTTCACATGCCAAAATCTCAGCAATGTATTAACCTTTTTACTGGGTGTGGATATTGGGGAAATATAACTCCTAAACTGGTGTTACTTTTGTAACAACTCTATGGGTGCATTTATTTATCAGATAACCTCACTTTACAAGCTCATATACAACAAAGCCTTAAAAGCAACTTGGTCTGTCTGTCAAACCCATTTGTGGACAAGCTTTCTTACACTTGCAGTTTCTGCCTGTTTTTCTTCAGACATACCAGCGTACTGAAACACACACCCACACCCACACACATTGTACACACTGTACTGTAGCAGCTTGTTTCCTGTTTGATTTTTCACCCAGTATCACGGTCAGATTGGGTCATACCCCCATTCAGCATCGCCGAGGTGCCAATGTACTGTTCTGACACATCGACTCACTGCTCTTTTACCTCTTTAAGGAGTTTATATGACTTTCTTTTTGCACTTGCTGCAGGCACTGTGTGCACTGTACCTTATGTCATGAACAGGCTTGGGCCAATTAGTATTTGCAAACAGCCCTAATTCAAATATTTCATTTTTTATATCCTGCAGTGAGTATCAAGACAATTAAAATGTCTGTTACAGAAAATCATTCATTAATAAAAATGTCTATAAGCTTAATGGTGAAACTGATATATCCTAAAACAAAGCATATAAAGTATTTGTAAATACTAGTGGGTCCAAGTGTAAGATTTTAATTTAAATTTTCTAAATATGTATAATTAAACTGGTCACATTTAAGATTCACGTCCGGTACGGTTGATGCTGTGAACGCGGTGCTAACAGAAACCGTCTTCACTGAGCTAAAGAGGAATAACCTGAGCTTTATGATTCTAACAAGCCAGCCAACACACAGTATGTTCTACATGCAATGTATTGCATAAGGTTATCTTCAAATCTGTATATATATTTATAGATATATATATTTTAGTTTTGATGATAACCTTATACAATACAAGAAGAAATTCATATTTTCAGAATTTCTTTGACAAGTTTTTAAAAAGAAACTGATATAAGCCTTTTTTATGAGGTGCAGTGCAATAAAGTTAAGTCACTGGCCAAGTGAGAAAGTGGCCATATTCATATCTATATATAGCTCTTGGTAATTAATGCGCAAATGAATCTTACATCTTCACTATAGCACACCATTGGCTTTGCTGAAACTCCCACTATATGTAAGCCACACTATTGAGTGCCCACCGTTTATTCTTTGCAAGTCACACATTACTGCCATCGTGTAGAGCTAGTCCAGACAAGAGGCCTCAGGCTGCCTTGTACTTCAATACCTCTGAGTCAGCACTGATACAGGGTCACTGAGCCATACTGGTTTCACTAACAAGTACTAATTTGTACTTTCTGTGTTTAATAAACGTTTTTCTCATAAAAACTGTGAATTTACTGTGATGTTCAAAAGAGATTCATTTGAGCCCAACTGGTGTATATATATATATATCTATATATACATAAAGTAGTTTCCATCATAACATCAGACACAACAAATGGTCCACCGCTGTCTTCAGTTAACTAAGCCTGTGGCGCAGCTCCAGTACTGTCCAATTGTGTCATTCCCACCTTCACATATAGTGCAGTCAGTCGCCTGACGGTTTGAAAGGTTCTTATCCGAGTACCCACTACTCAGCAGTGAGTAGAAAGTATCCTTATAACGTTTGACCTTGTGAAAGACTGAACATGCCGCTGTGGAGAAAACAAATCCCGCCACAATCCACGTCCATTTTGTAGTGACTTTGGAGCTTTCGATCATGTCACACGATCTTCGTGATCCCAGTCACATTGGGGGTATATTCAAAAGCACTTCTTGTCCTTCAAAGCTGAAGTTCAAAGTTCAGTTTTGACCAGCAGTTGAGAAATATATGTGACCATAAGGCCCATTTAGTAGCTGTTTTTGGAGCTTTCAAATATTGCTAGCTACCATCAAATGAAGCCTATGATACCCATAATTAATAGTTGTACTGGTATTATCAACCCCAACTAACAAATCACTGGAGATATGAAGATGCACTGTGGTGCAAGTTATCCAAACAAGACTTGCACTTCTAATCTGAATTTCTGTATTTTGGAAACTGGATGCGTCATCCAACTTCTTGACTGTATTTTCTGTTCTGGCAGCCAACCTCAGAGCACTGTGAACAATTAAATAAATGTTTTTCAAGCAACATCCAACGCAATAGATATTCCGTTTGTATTCGTGTATTAATATTGACTGGAGTTAGACATACTATGGAGCAACAGCCGTCTTCTCAAAGAGAATGTTTCACCACTAGAGGGCAATGAAATCATTCCGGTGGCTCTGTTTATGTGAGGAAAGCTACAGGAAACAACACTATCACTCCTCATGGCAGGGGGCACACAATGGGTGCCTCTCCCTGCTGCTTTGTTTACAGTACAAACCTGCAAATCAACATGATGATTTCTGTGATGCAAGCCTAGCTGGGGGCTGTGAGCTCATCTGTAAACAAAAAAAAAGAAGAAAGGACAGGCCAAAATCAAACAGCGTAAAGTTTGCGCCGAGTTGTAGTTTGCAGAACAAACAACAGAAAACATGAAGCTGAATGAGTCACACTGTTGAATCATGAAACGGTATATGTTGAGTTTTTGTGAGGTTGTTAGCCAGAAGGCCCGTGCAGCAGAATTTGATAAAGATTAAGAGAAGACGGAGGGAAAATCAATGGCAGCAGGACTCGTGGGGATATAGCGTTCAAAGAGTAGAATAAAGAAATGTCAAACTAGTGTAAATACAGGGTTTAAAAAGGGAAAGCACATTAGACGAGAGGTACTGATAGTGTAGTGAACGGATAAGTGGTACAGACAGAGCCTGTGTTTCCCTCATTTGCATATCTCTGATTTGCAATGCAAAGGAGGCCTGTAGATTGTGACAGACGCGGAGTCCACTTGTGATTGGTCACCAATTAAATCACATTGCTCTGTACTGGCTGACGTTTGTAAACTTTATCTTGTAGGGAGTTAGAAAAGGGGGGAGGCCTGTTTGGATTGCTGCAACAGAACTTTGTCCAGTGTTCTGGGACTTTTTTCGGGGTAGACGAGAGCACACGATCCTCTAAACAAGAAGATGTTGTGTTTTTGAAGACCTAAATCTTTTCATCAGAGCATGACATCTGACATCCATTCATGCTGATAATTCTGTCTTAACGCCTTTCTGTCTCTCACTCAAACACACACACACCGTCGATTCTCCTCAGTCAGTCAGCATGTGTCACTGTAAATATTGACACTGCAAACAGAGCCCCCTCTTTTGCCCCTTGAATGACAGACATCCAACCACTCCCTCTGTAAAAACATGCACCCCATCAGCCCGTCGTGCTGATAGCCATCTACCTCCACAATACAAACTTGAAACTTGAAACCTTTTGGGGGGCATTTTTAACCAATATCTCTACATTTTAAATATAAATGCTGCACGACTTGTAAAATTGTTTTACCTAAGTGAAAGAAAAAAGCAGAGGTAATCACATCTGAGCTGAAAATGTCAAGTCAACTGTGAAACCTCCTTGGCCTCGCCACTGCAGGGAGGAAGAGTCAGGGATGTGTGTTTAGAAAGTGAAAAATGAAACTTGCTATTCTGTGTCTGTCTCACTATGTATGTCTGGCCCCTGTGCTTCACCCTGAAAGGGTTAATCTCCTGTTGTTAGTCAGTACTGTATGTGCTCCCTTTCTTTCCATTATCTTTCTTTTTTTGAATAACAAAATTCAGTTTAATCAGTTTAATACAATCCATTGCAAATAGCACTTCAAGAACTACTACTTTTCTGAACCGTGTGTCTCTGTTATTCTGTCCACCCCCTGTACTTTAGCAGAAAGAAGAAGTAGTTCGTGTGAGATACAATTATGAGGTGGATATCTCACTCTCTCTCTCTCACTGTACCCCACTGTCACTTACAGTACATACTGTATATTATATGTCACCATATAGACCAGATCAGCGTTTCATCTTGTAATTTCTGAAAATGAGGTACTATAACTGGGCCCTGCGCGGGTGTGGGAGCGGGCCACCCCTGCCCTGTTTCCTCCAAGAGCCAAGGCACCCTGTTTTTAATAAATAATAAAACTGCTTTTATTTAGCCAGGAGACATCTGTGCAGATGAGTTCCCCTTTGGTTTGCTGTGTTGTGGCTGAAAAGAACACCGAACATAAGTGTAGCCTAAATCCTGTGCACGACCGTGCCATTAAAAACTAGTGTACCGGTAAATATAAGATCTCAAATTTGTGTGTTAATAAAGTGTGTTACGCTGTATCACTAATGACACGTTTATTACTCATAATTGCTTTCCGTATTACAAAATGTTTCCTTGCTGACAAGAAAGAACAACTGATCTCATGATATAATTTTTTCTACTGTTTCAAATGATCTAAGACCTCTTTTTTCCTCGGAGTCTTGTAACTACAGCACATAATCTAATAACAGCTTAACGTTGAATATTCCATATCTACAGGATGCAGGAATCTTGGCAGGACTAGTTCCAGGTACTATGTATCCAGCCTGGAACTGCAAACTGCAAAACGTTATAATTCCCCTTGAACACAGCTGATTAACTAATAAGACAGATGTTTTTATTAATTCTGCTTGAATTTTAATTTGTCAGGCTTTATACAGTGTATGTTGTTCTTGTATGCCTGTTGTGCAGTTGTTTGACTATGAATGTTTTTCGTTTTCAGGTCTCTCTTGAAAAAGATTAGAATACCTGATTAAATAAATTTACTAAATACTCTGAGCATTGAACCATGCAAGTGTTAAATTAACAAATGAATCAGTGGTGAGTAAAATAATATAAATGTAACTCTGACCTCCAGACAAAGATCATCAAAGGATAAGCACAATCTAAAATGTTAACATTTTTTGCATATGCGTGTGTTTGATATGCATTCAGATCTATACACTGATGTTAAACTAAAATTCGTTGTAAACTGGATTTTGGCGGGTTTACACTCCACTACATCCCTGCATTTGAGTGTCTCTGTGTAGCAGGTGGTTTCCAAGCAGCACTCTGTGTTGTGGAATGACTAAAGCGTACACTTAGGGGAAATAAAGGGTTAATTTGTCATGCAGTATTGAGATCTCTGACATGCAACACCCACACATCCACAAACACTCTGCAAACAAATATGTACATGATCAATATCCAGGAGCAAAACCTGTTTGCACCCCTGACTCTTTGTGTGTGTGTGTGTGTGTGTGTGTGTGTGTGTGTGTGCGTGCATGAAGATCTCTTATCTTACTTTCTTAACTCTTTCCTGTCCTTCTGCTTAACTCTGACTAAATGATACACAGCCCCCAGGTAGCACACCTGCCACATTTCACCTGCTTCATTTGTGTGTGTATGTGTGTGTGTGTGTGTGTGTGTGTGTGTGTGTGTGTGTGTGTGTGTGTGTGTGTGTGTGTGTAAGTGAACAATGGACAACAAGTACTGTACATCTGAGCACAGTCATTTGTGTCCATATTTTCACTCTGTGGTGATTTTTTGTGTTGGGGGGGTTAATGCATGCGTGTGCATAGATTTGTTGGCTGTTTTCAGCAATTTGCATGCTGCACATATGTGTAAGAATGTGTGGGCAGATGAGAGAGCTCTTCGCATATGAAAAGTACATGATGTACATTGGGTTTTTCAGTGTTTTCTGACCATTTGGCACGAGTCTCAGCAACAGATTGTTGTGCTTCGACGGCTCGGTGAGACGTTCATAGAGAAAGGTGCGGCGACCTGCAGTGATGTGCTCGTTGTCACACACAGTGAGAGTGTTTGGGAAATTTGTCCTCAAAATATAAGTGGTTTGTGTTTCCTGTCTAGTCCTGATGTTTATTTTGTACGACTCTACACCCTCGCAGTGACCTTTGGCCTTTACAGTGCAACCCACACATTTGTAGCAGTAGTAGACCAAAACAAACCTTAATTTGATTTGACATGTTAACATTGAATGTACTAAAAGATTAACTAGTTAAAGGAGCACTTCAGTCATTTTTTATTGCACTTGTGTTAGTTGGGGTACTCAAAGGAGAAAGAAATGCAGTCAAGATCCAAGCAGTTATCCCATAATGCAACTGAATAGTGAAATCTATTATGATGACATCATCAGCATTATTTATCAGTTATTCTTTCAAACTATTGAACGCTAGAACTACAGAAGGGATCATTTAACTATATTTGTACTACATTGGTGCTCCTTTAAAAGGCCATTAGTGAGTATTTATTATAAAACTGGTTGTGGGCTACATGAGTGACTATCACTGTTATTTTTTCTTGTTGGCTTCAAATTTAAGATACTTTGTTGTAAAAGCTAAAACACTCAAGAAGGCATTTTTTTTATCTAGTGTTATTAATACTTAAGAGGTGCTGGTGGACCCCAAAATCATCGTAACTGGGGCCTTTTAGTGTTTTATTGCACATGTTCCCTGTATACATGAAGCCATGTCTCTACTGGTTTGTGCCATTCCTCTTCATGCCCATGGTGGAAATACAAGCAGCTTCCTGTAAGTCACAAGTCTCCTCTTGTTATTACAAGTACAGTCAAACCTGCTCGGCCTGTTCCTCCAGCTCCGCCTCATTAATTAAATCATATTGTTATCAAAGTCACAATTTTATGGGCTGGATAATTTTGTTGCTGCTGTAAACAAGACATTAAGTTTTGGATGAATCCATGCGTGCCAGTGTTTATTTTGTCTAGATTTGAGTGATCTGTGTGTGATATGTTTGTGGTTTGCAAGGCCAAATTTTATGGTAGGGTTGTGGAGGTTTATGGAGGATCTTTGTTGTGAGAGAGTTGTGTTCATGTTTGCATCGTGAAAGTAAAGTACAGCAAAAGCAAAGTGTAGTTTTTCTTAGTCTGAGTGATTTTCTCCTGTATGCTAATTTACATATTTGATCTGAAGGTAGACGGGCAGTCGGGGCAGAAGGCTTAAACATGAGACTGACATGCAGCCTTTGTTAGATCCTATAGAACCCTTAATTACCCAAAATAAAGGAAAATCAGCTTCAATAGTATTCTAACTTAAGAACCAATTGGGCCACAGGGCACACTTATGCATTTGTATATTCAAAAATTCACCTAATGAATTCAAAGAGACCTAATTCACACCAGGGCAGTGAGATTTTTCAAGTGATTATGTATTTCCCTTTAACTTTTGTTTGGTTAGCAGCAATTCGAAACAAAGACAATCTTTTTCTATCAACAACGTACCTACAAGCTAAAAAAATGAGGGCACTTCTAGAAATCTGCCCTGAGGCTGACTTGGGTGAGGTTCATTGAGAATATCAATACAGTGTTTTTACTCTAAAATAATTTTGCACAGGTGTGTGCATGAAGAAGCTGACTGTGTCTCTCTGGGTCTTCTGTAGCCTTGCTGCACGCGTGTGTGCAGGTGTGCAGTGTAAATTAATTTAACCAATCCAAGAAGTCAGTCAAATGAAGCAATTATAAGCATGTCCAATAATTTCAAACTTTACAAGATATCCCATTAATCCCGCCCGATCTTATTCTTGTAAATAATTTGTGAATCTCCCAGAAAAGGGGAATTCTGGGGAGAGTTTGCTCTCTCCAAAAGTTACACTCCTACTTTCCCATGCATCTAATTTGACTGGCAAATATCTATGCAAATCTTCTTTGCCCGTGAGTGAGGGTGGGTCAGTCCAAATGTGTGTGTGTGTGTGTGTGTGTGTGTGTGTGTGTGTGTGTGTGCGTGAGCATGGAAAGAAAGAGGGATACTTGCTTGCATGCTCCATCTTGCCCCCTCAGATCCCTCATTGTCCCAGGGCCAACAAGAGTTTTTTTTGTCATGAAAATGTCAAAGGCTGATGCATATTATTATGCATACTAGATGGGATAAGAGACGGTAATAACGTGAGCCTGTGTGTGAGTGTGTGTTCATTGAGTTGTCCGTGTTACATCACAAAAGAACGAGTGACACATGTACCTTCCTCTTTCTAGTTGCAAAACAACTCTCTTCTCGTTCTCTCTCCTCCTGCATGTGTGTGTGTGTGTGTGTGTGTGTGTATGCATGCATCTTTCTTCCTTCAGGCAGCCTCTAGTAGTAAGCAGTGCTAGTAAAACTGTGAGGAAGTTGTCACAAAGGGGGGAAGTGTGTAGTAAAAATATGTCAAGATATGTCAAGTATTGTTCACCCCATTGAAAGGGAATTTCCTCTTTTTTGGGCATGCATGTGCCATAGGGGTGTGTGTGTGTGTGTGTGTGTGTGTGTGTGTGTGTGTGTGTGCGTGTGTGTGTGTGTGTGTGTGTGTGCATATTGCAAAAAGAGGGATACACCAAATGCTCAATTGCTGATGTGACATTGCCTACATATTAAATTACTAGCTATTAGTTTTGTTTTTGTTGTTCCTCCCACCTCAAACTTCCTCCAATTAATTTCTCTATGCGGTGATATATGATCGGTATATTATTAAAAAAAGGTTTCCCCTTTTTTGACCAAACTGCTTCATGGTAAAACTTTTGTTTTACTTTTTACTTCCCAACAACACATGCTCGCAAATTCTTAATCTGACCTTTGCTGACCTTCTGCTCCAGTGAAAAGAAAAAAATGTGCTGCAGGATGCATCGCGTGCGTGATAGAAAGCAAGTGTGCACGTTGGTGTATGAGAAGTTGTTCAAAATGTGAAATAAAAAACACACTCTAATATATGTGAGTTAGATGTGTAATCGGGATTATGTCACCACTGTGTTGCTTGCATCACTATGTGTGTTAGTCTTTAACGCGCATGTATGCACGTGTGTGTGTGTGTGTGTGTGTGTGTGTGTCTGAGTGACCCAGGAAGCTTTGCTGTGTCTCTCTCATACTCTTCCCCCAGCTGATATCACTCACTTCCTGCTGTCTGCTGTCCACTCACTCCGCGTCGGTTATTTCCAGCTCAAGTGCTAGTCCCGGTGTTTGCCTCTCTCCATGACGAAGCATGAGGACATCGCCTGTGTCATCTCAGTGTAAGTCTGTGACTGTCCTTCGTTCGCTTTGTTCATTCTTGACCTCCTCGTCCTCACTTCCGGCCTCTCTTTTTGTCTTCCTCTCTTGTTTTAAGTCTCCCACTGTACAGGCGCAGGACTTTGGACACATGGCCTCTCAGCTTGCTTGCCTGTCCACCTGTCTCTGTGTTTTCCTCTCTGATGGGCGGCCTGTGTCCATGTTATGATGGCATTTTGACGCAAGGCAAAAACTAAAAGCATCGCCGCTTCTTGTGTTTAGTGACTTGAATCTGAAAAGGATGTGAGACTGTTCTGCTTTTCAAAGACACACTCTACATTGACATTTACATTGAAAGCATCGCTGCTTAAATGTGTTGAATTCAACAATGACTCTTTTAGTGAGAAAAATGGAGTCTGGGATAATGTGACCCGAGTCGACTCCAGTTATGGTGAAACACACACGACTACAGATATCACATTTCTAAAAGAAAATTGTGTACAGAGTTTTCACACATGAGGGTTCTTCCTTGTTTAAAGCTAATCATGTTTCCCTTTTCTCTTTCTGGGAAACGGGGAGAGGAGAAGAGGAATGAGGAAGTCCACAAGAGAGACTGTATCTCCTTCATTTGCATATATTTTTTTGCTGTGTAAATATCAGCTTCATGTTAATGTAACAGAAAAGGTCATTAGGTCACCAAACATTTAAGGATCCTTCTTCTGGGGATGGTAAAGTCAGGATGTGTCAAACAGCGTCGGAACCCCCGTGCCCACACACCTTTGTGATGCAAGAATTTGGGGATGCAATCATTTCTTTAACTTTCCAGCAGGCAATCCAACTTCATGCAGTGACTTTTCTCTCCTGTTTACCTTTCTTTACACAACTTTACACATTTCCTTTCCTTTGCACATGCACAGCACAGTGCAGTGCATGAATACCTCTGAGGAGAGGCCGTACGTAAGTGTGTGCTGTTACCTCATCCGGCCTCCTTACCGTGTATGTTTCAAGCATATTCTGGCCTTTAATATCCACAGCAAGTTTACTGGATATCCGGTCCTTTCAGATACCGTTTCATGTGTTGGTCAAAAGGAAAGTTTGACCTGGTGGTGGTGCTGGACAAAGGGTCAGATTGTCATCAAAATTCTTACTATTAGCCTTTCGGGGCACCTTTAACACCCATATTTGAATTAAGGGCATGTGTTTAGGTAGGTGCTTGCTTTTCACAAAAAGTAGTCTCTTGTTTTCCATCATGAAGGCGTATAACTTATTGTGCGGTAAATCAGTATCTAGATCAGCCATTACTCCCAACACGATGGCAACACATCTATTCTACATATTCTACAGCTGGATAACATTCTTTTCGTCCTCCCTGTTGTTTTCCCTTCCTGAAGATGACAGCATTTACTGAAAACCATGTGACTTCAGGAGAAGTTCTTTACCTAACTTGACTGGTGAGTTTGATAAGTAGGCCATTAATCATTAATACTGTTTTAATTATGAATTTATCAACAGTTTAAAATATAGTTAAAGAAATTCAATATTCCTTTAAAGGTTTTAGTTTAATTTATTTGCTTTTTGTTCAAATTTGAAAGAATTTGAACTTAAAGGAAATCAGGAAGTTTGAATGTTTAAGTGTAAATGGGTTCCTTGCATGGACATGTAGGAGTGAAATTATGCATTGTGAGGGAAATTAAAGAAAAAAGGATTAATGACTAAAGGAATGATAATTAAAAACACAGTGGTGTAAGAAAGGAGAAGGAAAGAAACAGTGGAACAGGGCATAGGTGCTGTGTACGACTTAAACCCCAGGATCCGGCTGAGCGAGAAAAGGTGAGTTTCCTAACAGCGCTGCGAGTCCTGACACGATGCTGATCGTGACACAGAGTCCGGGATGGGATTGCGGAACAGGGAGTGAGACTAGACCCAGATAAACGGGATTCCGTTCTCACTCCCATGCTCACGGAGCAACATACCTCTCCAAGAGTTTCCCACGAGAAAATCCTCCGGCGTTTTTCAGTCAAGGTAGAAGCAAAAAAAATAATAATAAAAAATAAAAAAAGGCAGTAAAGGCAGGAGAGACAGGGAGATAGATATACAGATATGTAGAAGAGCATGGGAAAACCGGGGGTTTCGGTGTCTTACACGTGGGTGGGGTGAGGGGTCTGACAGCAGACTGAAACTCAGAGGGATTAAGTGTGAGCTTCATGAGAAAAACCACTAGATAGACATCAGCTGGGCACCTCTGGACCACAAGGTTTTAATAACTGTTCAGTGAGATGTGTTCAGCTGGCGGGGTGGAGGCAGGGCGAGGCAGGCGCTTAATGCCCAGTGAGAAGCCAAGACAACACCTGAGTCAGTGTAAGTGATTAAATACACCTTTGGAGCTCTTTACCATGTGAATAAAACACATACTGTAGACTAAAGACACATTTGTACAAAATGCCAGGGTGTGGTTCATGCCTTCCTCCTCCTCCTCCTCCTGCTATTAGCATCTCATGTGACCCACTAATGTACCTGGAATTGTTTCTGCCCTCTTCTTTCTTTGTTCATCCCAACGCCTCCATCCATCCCTCAATGTCTTTGTTTGGGAGGATAAAGTCATAGCTGACAAACCTGTTCTTTGTCTTTGTTTATCAGCTGAATAATCAAGGGATTTCTTTCCTTCACCACCTCTTCCTGTTGTTTTAAGTAACACGCATGGGAATTATTATGAGATAAGTGCGGACATACTGTAAGAAGTTTATTCCATCGTTAATCCCTTTATATACTGTGCATGCCACATAATTTATGTAAATACTGTAGGGGGTGAGTTTAAGATGGTGTTGGCAAGCACTAACTAACTAAGGTCACTAACTGTGTCTGACCTTTGACCTCCCTGTGGAGGGACCAACTGAATTTTATTTTACAACTTTATATAAAAGGGCAATCAAAAGCATTATTCACTCTCATGTTTTTAACTTTTTGCTGCATGTGTGTCTCTTACTTTTAGTAATTTCCATAATCAGTACCAAGATGAAGTCTATGAAAAAAGTATGTTCTGTAACATTGCTGCAGTGGTACTTAAGTAACAGCATCACTTCAACAATCTAAAAGTACTCTCCACTCAAAGCCTACTTAAGGTAATGTACAGAATTTATATTTATATATATTTATATTATATTTATATTATCAGTCAACTCTACTTAAATGATTAAAAGTCAGTGGTGGAAAGAGTATTGGGATGTATTGCTTAAGTAAATGTACTAATACTACAATATAACAATACTCCGTTACAACTAAAGGTCTTGCAATCAAAGTGGTAAAGCAGCATTTTACTGTAGTAGTTGATAGGTGGAGGTAGTTTTAACCACTTCATATACAGTTAGGTAGTTTAGTCCAGTGGTTCCCAACATAGGGGCTAGGCCCCTACACAGGGTCACAAGTTAAAAAACTAAGTTCTGCTACTCAAATTTGTATACATTTTTATTTTATTATGAAATATTTTTATTTTTATCAAACCATCTGACTGGAATTTTTTCTGCGGTGGAACTGCAAACAACTCATAGACATATAATAAAAGGGGCCCTCACTAGACTAGACACTGCTTTTTTTTAATTAGTCACAAGCAGATCCGTTTCTGAACATTTTGGAGCCCTAAGCAACATCTTACACTTATACCACCCAAACCAGTGCCACCTCAAGGCCCTCAGTACTTTAAAAATACCTAAATGAAAATGAATGACTAGGCATACTTCATTATCAATAAAAACCTTTAATTAACAAACAAAGCACAGCATAGAGTTGAGCTTTTGCATAAAAAAGCAAGGTTCACCATCATTGCAGTTGCTTATCAAAGCCCGAAAGGTTTTTAGTACTAATAACTACAGCTGGCTAATAAATGTAATAGAATTAAAAGTGCATTGTTTCCCTCTGATATAGTGGAGTAGAAGTATAAAATAGCACAAAATGGAAAGTCATAGTTGTATTTAAGTGCAGTACTTGAGTAAATAAACATAATTTCTGTTATGATTGTTGTACAATCAAAACCCTTAAGACTAGTCACATCTTATTTACTTAGTAGCGAAAAGGTGTCTCTGAGCCAAGAAGAAATTTTCCATCATAGCACTGACTCTCTCTTTGCATCTTATTTGCATAGTTTTGCATTTTACTGTGTTGCTTGCCAAGTTATTCATTCAGCTATTGTAAAATAATGTGCTTTTTTCCCTCTTGCGTGTGCCTGTTGGTCTACATTATGATACAATAATAGTAGTAAAGTATTTTTATCTGGTGGTAGCTCCTCCTCCCTCAGCCCGACAGGGTGACAGACAGGGTATGGTAAAGTCATTGCGGACCTGAGGCATACAGTTAAGGTACAGTACATCCTGTTACAGAGAAATCCCTACACACACACACACACACACACACACACCAGTATCACAGCATGTACAGTAGGTTCCCCATAATGGCAGGTACTAAACCATACCAGTGATCAGCTTTAGCAATTGGCGCCAGATAAATATTGTTTCAAGTTCCAGCTTCTGCCGGAGGCTTCTTAACTTTAGCTTTTTGTGTTACCAGAAAAAAACTTAAACTGTTGTCATGTTAAAGAAACCAATTTCAGATGATTTAAGCTTCGTGACTTGGCGCGTTATCCTGCTAGAAGTAACCATCAGAAGATGGTACACCGTGGTCATAAAGTGATGGACATGGTCAGCAACAATACTCAGGTAGGCTGTGGCGTTTAAACGATGCTCAATTGGTACTAAAGGGCCCAAAGTGTGTCAAGAAAATATCCCCCCACACCATCACACCACCACCACCAGCCTGAACCGTTGATACAAGGCAGGATGGATCCATGCTTTCATGTTGTTTACACCCAATTCTGACCCGACCATCAGAATGTCGCAGTAGAAACCGAGACTCATCAGACCAGACAACGTTTTTCCAGTCTTCTATTCCAGGAGTGGAACCCGGTGTGGTCTTCTGCTGCTGTAGCCCGTCTGCTTCAAGGTTTGACGTGCATTCAGAGATGCTCTTCTGCAAACCTTGAGTTACTGTTGACTTTCTATCAGCTCAGTCTGACATTCCACTCACAGAACTGCCGCTCACTGGATATTTTCAGTGTGGTGGTATGATACAAATGCTACAAAGACTGGGCCTACTGACTAAGCCCAAAGATGTAACACAGTGGACACAATGAAACAATGGCAGGAGAATTGACTTTGCCTTCTAAGCACTAGCAGACATTGGTCCCTTTCAGACATGCACCTGATTACGTAAATGTGATGGCAATCAAAATGTTATGTAAGTCATGACACAAATCTCGCTTGGTGGGACCGAATAACTTTTCTATATCACTTGTTGTTGTGGATTTTGATTGATCTAGCGTGAGATCATAATATAAAAAATATTTCCCCTCTCTTTTACTCCATTTTGTCATTTTCATTCATGCCAACTATATGGATAGCAGCAGAATTGTCTTACAAATGGTGAAATTGATGCAAACGTGTTGGTCAGCATCGCTTGACAACCATGACAATCATTCATAAAAAACTTTTAACTGTGAAGCAGCTGCAGCAAGTGTTGATTTACTCTTAGTCACTCTTTGTCCAGTTAAGGTGGTAGTAAATCCAGGTTTGGGCATTTTGCTGAGCTTTTTGTCAGAACAAATTTAAAAAACACACAAAACTGTGCTACCTGAAGCACAGCAAAGAGCAGCAGATCAGAAAACATTGTAGGTTAGATGAATAGCGAGAAAGAGGACGAAGGTGTGAAATACATTTTTGGAATAAAAGCAACTTTGCTGTGACATAAGAGAAAGAAGAAAAGAAGAAGGAATGACTGGGTAGGCAAAGGAAAAAGGTGTAGGCATTTATTGCAGTTTGAGATCAAGCTCAGAAACACTGACTTTTAAAGTATTTTAAGACAAATTGTATTAAGCTAACAGGTATGTAAACAGAGTGAAAGCGAACATAACTCTGTGTATTCAAGGATGTGGTATCCTTTGTCACAATTATACCTGCAACAATAACTCCCTCGTGACACAACCCTATCATGTTTCTGATGAAGTGTTACACTACATTAAGTGCTGGTTCAACGTGTGTACTGTGTGTGTTTAAGTCATCATGGGCCGATGTGCATGTTCAAACTTGTCCAGGATTCACAGAAAAGGTGACACCGTGTTGGATGTGTGTGTGTGTGTGTATTACAGAGAAAAGAGACAGATGAAGAGAAGGAGGTACTCATCCATCTTAATGAGTGCTTACTCATGTTACTGTTCGTTTCGTTTCGTTTGTGATGTTTTGCCCTTATGTTTCCTTCTATGTTTGTTTTTTTTCACGTAGGCCGCCTTCCACCTACCTGTTAGTCCTGCAGAGCGACAACCCCAGTACCATCAATCACACCTTGTGATCATCTTGGCCCGCACCGTAAGCCCCAAATGCATCTTCAACTTCACAACTTGCACACACACACATCCTGTACTTACTGAGATGTGTAGAGATGAGCATCAGAAGGGGCCCTGTTGCTGTGACAAACACACACACTTTCTTTTTCACTCTAAGCCATTTCCAAGTGCCCACACACTTTTTGTATGTTCAAGTACCCTGTATGTGTGTGTGTGTGTGTGTGTGTGTGTGTGTGTGTGTGTCTGTGTGTGTCTGTGTGTTATCAAGGCCCTGTGTTTCCTGTTTTGCAATCCTCACCATGCCCTCCCAGAAAACGTCTGCCTCTGGCTGATTCAGGAACAGCCTGTTTTCTGCCACCCTCAGAGGGGGCATTCAGCACTGATGTATGTAACCTCTTAGAGAAGCATAAAAATGTGCTGTTTGTTAAATTTTTTAAAACATAAAGCTAGCATAAAATGGTTTTAGATGACTGTTCCTCTCAGTAAACAGGATTATTAAGATCCAGTGCCTTTCAAATGATCAAGTAGAACTAGATTTTAGGCTGAAATAAACACAAGGTTGAAGATAAAGAGCTCAAGGACCTGTGTTAGGACAGAACGAGAAGCAAATTATAGAGCACCACCCCGCTTGGTTACTCTCAATACACCTGTCAAGCTTTCCGTCCTCATATGTAGTTTATGATGGTAACAAGGGCTGACTTACCACCCGAAATTCTTGGTAATTTCTGAAGCAATGGGTACTTGATTAGAGACAGAGGTATACAAAAACAGACTTCTCATTTCGAGCCAGCAACCTTTCATTTTTGGTGGTTGAATTGACAACTGTCACTGGCAGATTTGATCAGCTGTAAGCTAGTCAGCTAGTTAAGCTAACGTTAACTCTGTGAGTTTGCTGAAAACGCTGTCTCCAGTTGACTTTTAAAAGTTTCCAGCTGATTTGTTTTAGAACGAAAAGCTTTTAAAAGGGGTCTTAAATCTGCACCTGATGGCTAAATACACGATTAAAGAACAAGGCTAAAGTTCCAGGTGAAAAGTTAGCATCCTCACCAGTTCATCATCCATGTAGAAGACAGAAGCACCATTTTTTTTGTATTGCAGCGTAGAACTAGTTAGGGCTGGAAAAATATAGGGCAAATAATAGGAGCTTTTCTTAATCATGAGCTGCAACTTTACAAACTAAAACTGAGAGACACTCAGAGAATGTTGCTAGCTAGCTATAGCTCCTGTTTGTATAATGGCTGTGCATACAGTCCAGTGGTCAAATTTGTTCACCATATGTAAACAAAAAGTTTTTCTGTCTGAACACACCTTAAGTTTGGTTGTGCAAATTCAGTATTCTTCTTTTGTTTATAGTAATATTAGTTCAAATAAAAAAAAGTGTGGACAGTCCATTATCCTAAGCTGTAAATTGGCAAAAATGTAAAAATGTTAATGTAGCCTACATCTGACAGAGTCTCTATCTTTATCATGCAGATGACAGATTCCCCTTAAAAGAAACTGTAGCATCATTCTGGGTGATAAAATTGCATGACACCAGGTTATCTACCTGGATGCACCTGTGCATGTGTGTGTGTTTGCATATGAAAAACTCCTTCTCACCCTACAATTATCTGTCCAGAGGGCTGGCCACCTGTATTTTACAACTCACCTGACCAACGTGCCAACAATAGCGCTTCAGAAAACTGAGATAGGCCAAATACCTCTACGCAGTGCCTATGTTACATGGTGGGGGGTTTCCTGTCCATATTTATTGCTACCATTTTGTGTATTATAATGAATAATCAATTTATCTAAGGCCTTGCCCATTGAGGTGGTTTCCCCTGGAGGCAGGTGTATGCCTGTTTGCATATGTGTTACTATGTGAGAGTGACTGCAGCTGGGAGTTCCCCCAAGGTAAGTAATTCACAACTTTCACTTATCAATACCGCACATTGATGATTGACTAAATGACTATGTACGATTCATATTCTTCATACAGTCAAGGATTCCCAGTACAACAACAAATACTATACCCTCAGTGTGTAAAATTAATGTTACTTCTAAATTAGCATTGCCTCTGTCTTATAATAATAGGAGGGTTGGACCAGTACAGGGCCTCTAGGTGTGACTATGGTTTGTGCTATGGATAGGTTTGATTGGAGTCAAGAAAGGTATAACTACTGTGGTCAGATACTGCATGTGTGAGCGTGTGTGTGTGTGTGTGTGTGTGTGTGTGTATGTGGTTTGTGCTCAGGATGGGTGGAGCTGGGTAGGGCCTTTTGCTCTTATCATACCCACAAAAGAATAGGGGGCCTCTTTACTGAGAAATTAAAGTGATAAAGGTTATAGCATCAATGTCACAAAAAGTGTTTACCATATTCATTGTCTTTATTATAATAAAGGCAGAAGGAAATAGAGGCTATTCCAGGATGGAGCGTGTTGCAGCCATGGGTAATGTGGGTGTGAAGGCCTCAAGTGCCTGACAAAGAGTCTGTTTATGTCATATACTACACTCTTTAGAGTACCTCCGAGAAGAAAAATACTACACGTGTTTAAGCAGTGAAGAGAGAGCACCACTTTAATCATTTAGTGCTAATTGACGTACAACATACAGACAAACAATGATGTTGACAGAAGGTATTCCCAGCATAACTGTTAAACACACATGCAAACATTTCTCATTGTTGTTACATAATTTACATAAGGTACAGATATGAAACTTTAAACAAACTGTAGTTTAAAAGATTTGACAAGGTTGCAGCTCATACACATGAAGCTGGCTGCAAGTGTCAGCACAGTTTATGTGTGAAAATGATGGGCATCCACTAGTGTCTTTTAGGTTGTTTTCATAAAGATCTCCGTCCTATCAATGGACAATGGTCTGCAATCAAGAAAACTGCACATCACAGTCCATCAGCTGTGCGTATTAGTCTGCTCTCTGTGCAGTCCTGTGTCTGTGAGAGTGGAGGCAGCCGTGCCGTGCTGTGTTGTGTTTGTTGTTATGGTACAAAGGTGATCCCTTATGTCTCTCTCGGTGAGCAGATGTCACTCCCTGAACCTCTGCTGTTGTTGTTGTCTTGATGAGGTACTTTCCCTCCCTCACACTTCCTCCCACAGGACCCTTTGTTTATGACAGGGTTTGGGTGTGTGTTGTGTGTTTAATACATTTTGGCACATGTATCTGATGTGGGCCCGCGGATTCTCAAAATATGATTTAAACCGAATGTACCTTCAGTACTGGTGATATACAGACATAGACGGAAACGTGCACAGATACATTTGCATTATTTTTCCCTACTGCACGAATGCACAATCTTCTCCTTTAACAGAAAGCAGCAATCGCACTCCAAACTACTCATCATGCATCATGCAGCTTTTTCATTGAAGAACAAGTATTGTTTCTCATTTTTTACTCATCCAGTTAGTGACGTGTTGATTGAGTGAGAAAGTCGTGTCATGTGATTGTTTTTGCATAACTCCTGCTTCTCTTTTCCTCACACACTCCCATCTGGCTTCCCTCATCTTCCACTGTCCACTGTACAAGCGAGCGGACGTCCGTCAGGGGTCAAATCAAGCTCTTCTTTGGGATGACCAGAAATGACAGGTACTGTGTGTGTGTCTGTGTGTGCGTGTGTTTAGGGGTGTTAGCAAGTGTTTAAGAATAGACAGAAAGCTGGTTTTGAGAAAACAGAGATAATTTGCTTACCTCAGCTGAGCCGTGCTGCGGGTGTGTGCGGTGAGAACATGCGAATGCCTGCTCTGAAGAGAACGCACGAAAAAATATTGAACGTTTCTGCTGCTGTGAGACTTATCTGCCTGTGTGTGCGTACACGTATATGGGATGCACAGCAGTTATGCGTGTGAGCCTTCCTACACCGAAGTGTGTCCATGTATTCGCAGCAACAGTGCGAACACGCATGCGCTGCCCGGACAATAATGTTCATCGCTTATTTGGGTATCAGTGTCATGTGAAGCCACATTCAGGCTCTGGCCCTGCTCTCTTACGCTGTCTCTCTTCTTTGAGGACTATCATCCAATACAGACCTATTACCTTTTCTCAGCTTTTCCTGGACTTCTCATCCTCAAATCGCAGGACTAAGACTCTGCGAGGGATTGGAAATCCCCTGCTAACGGCTTCTTTGATAAAAGAAAGGTAGAGCTGCACCCAGCAGATGGTATGTGGTGAGTGGGATAAGGGCTGAACATGACAGATGCACATTATTAACTTGTGTTCTGCAGAATAAAAGAGGTTTTAAACATTTATTAGAGTGGCATGCATTCTTGCTAAAACTGTTTGAAAATGATTTGAAATATAACACTGACATTATGTAAATCAGATTACTTGTACAGAATATGACGGGTTACTCTGTTTCTGTATTCCAATTAGTGTTTAAAACCAGCACAAAATGACGACTTTGTGTTTCACACCTATACTAAAGGTTCTTGGGTGAGTCATGTGAGTGGAACTGCATCCAGCAGTAAATACCCGTGATAAAAAGGTTTATTGTTATTTTGAAGTGCTTCCCCTTAAAATGGGACCTCTGATACTGACACCTCTAATACTGGCACCACTGCAGTGAAGTTGTGGTGCACCCTCCCCACCACCACACACACACACACACACAAAGACCCTCTATCCATCTGTTTTCTCTGCTTTTCTCTCCCTCTCGACTTGACAATCCCACAACTTCTTATCTCTCTGCACGGCTGTGTTCCTACCACCCCGAATCCTGCCCCCACACCACCACCCCCTCCTCACACTCTCCACATCCTCACACATGCACACACACAGCTTACCCCTACCCCACCACCACCCCACCCGCCCCTTTAGTTTGCTGATGAGCTCTCTCGCCTCGGCTTGGTCACATTACCCCAATGTTGCATCCAGATAACTACACTGTGAAGCCTGTGGTTTATATGTGTGTGCTCCTGTATGTGTGTGTGTGTGTGTGTGTGTGTGTGTGTGTGTGTGCGTGCGTGAACCAATTTTCAAGGTGTGTGTAATATTCATAATTCCACTGTTGTAAGTGTGAGACATAAATAAAAAATATCAATTGACAAACTGTATTGTTGTTGTTGTTTTACTGCTTACAAAAATGCAAAATGCGTCACATGTAGATAATCAAGCACACAGTATCTGTCAGTATGCTGCAGCAACATGAATCCTGTTTTAATTTTGTTTATTTAAATTTGCAGATTAGTTTAAATAAACCAATTGTAACACTCAAATCTACTTAGCAAAAGCTGTACCTAGATTTCATCATTGTCACACAACCGGATATTGTATATCAACATATTTTATTAGTTTATAATTAAAGTCATATATCAGACAGTGAGGGGTGGTGGAGAACACTGGACTCTAATAGTGAAATAACTCCATCAATCCTCTTATGCAATTAACTTGAAATGACATTTGTATCTTTGTTAATATTCTACCGTTTATTATTATTATTATTATTATTTTTATCCTTCAATAACTTCTATTGAGCACTGCAACTGTATCAAAAAACAATTTCCCTTCTGGGATTAATAAAGTATTTCTGATTCTGATTCTGATTCTGATTAACCAGCTAGTTGCTAACTTTGTTTGTCTGCTCTTTGGTGCTGCGCAGGTAGTGGGCAGTGGGTTTATCAGACGTTTCTTCACTGAAAACATAAATGACATTGATGAGAGCAGTGAGATAGATCACAGATGTTAAAGCCAACCAAAGATGAGATGAAAAATGCTCCATAGTGCTAATGTGAACAGCGGAGTCAGGCAACAACTCTCTGTGGGTTTGTCATGATGAGTGACCTCTTTCTCGTTACACATAGTCATTTGATCCACTCTTAATATCAAAATATTGATTAGTGCAGCTTTAATTAAAGGTAGTAATAGCAAGATTTATAAACACTCAACCACAAGTAAAAGTCCAGCATAAAATGCTTAAAGTAAGAAGTACAGGAGTAGTATTGGTAAAATACTAATTATCAAAATCAAAATGAAAAGTAATCATTTACCAGAATGATATCTGTCAGTGTGGTAGTATTGTATCCTCTAATACTGGACTGATGTTTCTGAATACTTCATGTAAAAGACAGTGAGCCCTCTTATTTAAATTGACCACTGTGTGAAATTGACAGTCATTTTAATACGATTGTCTGTATTTGTGTGTGTGTGTGTGTGTGTGTGTGTCCGAGCTGTTGCAGACATGCGCTGACAGATTGGTGACAGCCTGTCTTCCCAGTATGCACCTGGGTGCTGTCCACGTTGCTGCCATAAATTTCATCATAATTAAACCAGACACACACTGCTGACCTTTTGGCCCCTCATTGTGTGTGCATGTGGGTGTGGGTGTGTGTGTGTGTGTGTGTGTGTGTGTGCGCAGACTGGCAGTGATGTATTTTGGATTAGTCCCCCTCCTGTACCTCCTTCTCTCACCTCCCTCTGTTTCTGTTCTCTTCCCCAAATCCTCGCCAGCATCCACCTCTCCTCTTAAAGCTGCGAAATGACATTGAGCTCTTGTCCTGCGGCTCTGGCACACTGTGCTCAGTCGTCTGGAACCCGAGGCTGGTCTGTAAAACTCTGTTTCTTCAACTTTTCACAGCAAGGGAGACGGTTTTAATCTCACTCTGCATGGGACCGAAGCTCACTGTTGCATATTGGTGTTTTTCTTATGCGAAGGCCCAGCAGAAAGAGGCTCTGTGAATCATGTTGAGTTCAAACACAGTTTTCCAAACTGTGCATATGGGAAAGGGGGTAAACTTTTGTAGAATGGACTGACATTGTGACACAGTAAGTGTACAGTTTTCTACCATGTGATCCCAAAATGTAGTGGAACATGTACAATGTGAAACTATATGAAAATATGTAAGGCATCTTAAAAAATACTTGTTATAAACTGCACAATAAAAGTTAAAATTAGCACCCCCATACCTAACTACAAAAAGAAAATGCTAGTTACATTATACATGGATGCATTTTTTTACCTAAGTAAATTTTTCTACTAATACTTTTTCTACTCAAGTAAAACTGTTATTTGAGTAAAATGTATGACATGTTACTGTGTGCTGGTTCTCACAAGCTGCAGTGCGAGCCTCTAGCACGCAGCTCTTTACATGACCAGTGCTTGTTATGTACACAAAGTTATAATGAATGCCAGCAGTTAGCTTTGTGACACATACAAGTACTTCTACTGGCTTCTCCATAAAAGACTCCCACTGATTTACCTGAGGAAAGCTTTTAAGGTGACAGGAGACATGAACAGGAAGTGAGCGCTTTTGAATGAGCAGTAACTCAACACAGCAGGCGCAGTCAAGCTGTAAGAGAGAGTTTTATCGGCGAAAATTAGCCAATTACCTCCCGACTTGGAACTCTAGAAAAGCTGACAGGCCAATCACTATTGATATATTGGAACCCATGGGTAAGTACTATGATAGCAGATGGTTAATAGTTTCCACAATTTCCTTTAGTCCCACTCGTTCAACATTCTTATGTGGTTGCTGCCTTGTTCAGCTAGTTTTAAGGCAACACAGATGAACCCAAGGAATGTTGATGCTGTTAGGCTCTTTTTTCTCCTGGTGTTGCACTCAAACAACACCACGACTTGTGTCTAGCTTTGTGACTTTGTGTTTAAGAGACACTGAGTCAGCTTGTTCTTTGAGTTCTGTTCACTGACTCAGTCATTTTGTCCCCACAACACCTCTCAGCTCTAATGCCGTCTGAACACTTCCAGAGAGACGGAGTCCTGCTTTTCACGTTTTTGCAAAAACTTGTCTTTCGCTGTTTTTTGTTCTTCACCTTCCTCACTGTGATCCTTTTATCTTCAGACGCAGAGAGGACGAGAGGGAGGGCTGGGGGTGGCAGACGCAGCTAAGCATTATGGGCCTTGACACGTGTGATTGTGCTGTCCTGCAGAGATCGGATGGGAAGTCTGTCAGTTTCCTGTGTGCTTCAGATGACCATCCTGTCAAACTGCATTACCCACGAAACCACTGGTGAGAGGAGGATGAGTTCACCGTCGTCTGTCGTCTATGTCTAGAACAGTAGTACTGTACCAACCGTTCAAAGGCACACCCACTTATTTGTCAAATTTAAAAAGTACTGCAACCTTACACTAATTGCAGTACAAATTCTTTAATATTTTAAGGCTGTGAACCCAGAAGTTTGGAAAGGCATCTTAGAAAAGTTATTTAACAGAACCAATAACGACTGATAGGCTTCTCTTGTCCATGGCCTAATCGTACACACACACACACATACACACACACTTGTCCTGTTTTTGCACAACCCACTCTCTTCCCTAGTTTCTCCCTAATCCTTTTTTCTCACTCTCTGTATTTCTATATTTACCTTTTTCTGACATCTTTTTTTTTTGCCCACCATCTCTCTCTGTTTCTCTCTCTCACTGTAAAATGTCTCTGCAATCCATTTGTATTAATCTGTCACACTCTTTAATGCAGCTTTTGTTGATAGAGCTGTAGGTAGCACTCTTTTCTGTTTGTTCATGTCGGTTATAGCTTTCCATGCCAACTACACGGTTCCTCTTATTCGGCCAGTCCAAACAAACTGCTGTTTCAACTGCCAAAACCGCAAAGTGCGTAATGTGTGTCAGAATTTGTTTCCAAGACTAGACAACTGAACAGTAAATGCAAACATTTGAGAACAATGGTGCAAGACAACCGTGATAACATATTTTAATCCAAACCATGATCTTTTCCTAAACCTAACCAAGTAGTTTTTTTCCTTGACGGTTGCAGTTTAGTTAGTTAAACAGTTTAGTTCAGTTTAGTTCAACTGCAACCGTTTTACAGCATTATCCACATAGGTATTATTGTTACCATGACGACAAACACAAAACAACTAACTAAAACCTAATTAATCAGTAACCACCAATATGTTCCCTATGAATTTAAAGTTTTTGTGTTCAAATGAGAAATTCCCAATTGAATGTCAAATGAAATGCCCTTTATTCTGGCTCCAACACATATAGGCCCAAAAACTCAACTATTTTAGTTGAGTAGCTCATAGTTCTTGTATTTTTTTATGTTTGTCTTTAACTATAGATAACTCTTCATTGGGAAAATGTAATTGTGATAATTACACCAACTGATCAAATATATTTTACATTTGCCTGCATATTCTCATCTGAAATCCTATTTACATTAACACTCATTATACACATTATAAATCTGAAAAGCTAGCCATTTCTATCTAAAAATTACTTCATGTATGGGGTTCAGCCTAAAACATCCTGGTCATGGTTCAATTCAATTCAATTTTATTTATATAGCGCCATATCATAACAAAGTTATCTTAGGGCACTCAATCACATGGAGCACAAAGACCCAACGTTTCCACCATGATCAAGCACTAGGCGACAATGGCAAGGAAAAACTCCCTTTTAACAGGTAGAAACCTCGAGCAGAACCAGGCTCTAGGTGGGCGGTCATCTGCCTCGACCGTGTGGGTTGAAAAGAAAAAGGGGGTGGGGGGCAGGAGAGAGAGCAGGAGGAAGGAGAACATACAGTAGTGCAGTATAACAGTAATAACAACATTGGCGGTTGAGCAGGAACACGGGGGCAGCAGGAGCAACCACAGATCCAGACTCCACAGCGCCGGAGGCAGAAATAACTGCAGAAATCTTTAGGAGAGAGTATTATTACTATTATAGTAGTAGGATATCCAGAGTGCATCTCTAACCATTTGGCATGCAACAAAGCTTAGTCATTGTGTATCTATAGAATACTGAATGCTGACAGCAAAGTACTCTAAATACTGATTGGTCTTGGTGTCATTTGTGCTGCATACAGTTTTTTGGGTGTATATGTCTGCATCAAGATCACCAGACAAACCTGTAAATGTACCTGATCAGAGTTATGCTCATTATCAAAATCCATTACTTTTCACATTTTATACTTCAACACTGATTTGTGAAAAAGGGCTTGAAATAGTTTGCCTCTTTCACGAATGAAACAATTTCATTTTGTTTCTATCTTCTACATTTCATGAATTATTAAAAGAGCAGTCACTCAGCAGTCAGGAAAAAGAAATCAGTGCGAGTCACCTCAAAAAAAAAAAAAAAAAGAATTATAGTTCTGCTCCTAATGAAATGCTTGCTCAGAGAGGGAATGAAGGACGTGAGGTGGAAGTGGCAAAATTGAGTGTGTGGCTCTGTCTGAGGAGGTTGATGCATTGGATCCCCTTTTCCTTCACCCTCTGCTCTGTTTTCCACTGCATGGCTGTAACATGCATGAAATGAACATACAGAATGCTGTAGGGAAAAGGTCCAACACCAAATTCTGTGTGTGACAGATACAAAATCCCTTTGAGAATGAGTCATGAGAGGACATAATTCAAACTTTTTAAAAAACAGCTTTAACTACATAATGTACACTAGCTAAATCAAAACCAGACATACACATGAACACTTCTTTTTATGCCTTTTTATTGTTAGTAATTGTGGTGTATGGTTTATACATGGGGTTAAAGACAGCACAGAATACTGCAATAAATGTATATAATAACTAAAATATAGATGTAACAACAGGCAAGTCAATTGCCTAAATTGAAAAAGGCCCTATAATTTCCAGTTATACAGTATTTTAGCTCTTTGGCATTTACACACACACATATATTGTTTTGTTCACTGGACCAAAGCAGCAGTGAAATACAATACACTCTCCAAAAATGTAATCACTTTTTGATATGATTCTAAAAGTCATCAAAACTTTTTCAGAAGAAGTCAAAAGAAGGCTGACTTGACACACCAAATACTTTCGGTGAAATAACTGGAGGCTATAAGCAACAAGCTCATACAAACGTATCCCAAATACATTGACAGAATAAATGTAATTTGGCAGTTTACGCTCTGATGTCGGTAAATTTTAGATGTGTGGAATTCTGTACAATATATCAAGAGAAAGTGATTTAACTACATTAAATTGACAATTGGGACAGAAATCCTCAAAAGTCTTCACAAGCTGTGTCGGAATGAGTTTGCTCACTTTCCTTCTTTTCACTCACAGTATGCATATTAGCTTGGCTTGGACAGTGCTGTCTGTCCACAGTGACAGTGAACATCTGGTGTCATTTGCACTCCAGCTGTGAGTCTTATTCATACCCAGCTGATGGTAGATGCTTCTGCCTGTAGTCTGACAGCATGTTTTTCCTCATCTTTGCTCAGAATAATGTACATCGTTTACAGAAACATTTACATTTGGCAAAGTTGTGGCCGTAATGCATCTCAGACGTCACAAAGTTGTTTTAATAGTCACTTTTTAATCCTTGTCCAGCTGTCCTTGGCTGAATGTACACAATGTAATCTTTTAAGCATGATTAGATTTATATCAATTACATGTATTTGCGGAAACACTGAAACATTTCCTGCATTCCCTACTCACTTTGGGTAATTTTATATTTTTATATTTTGAGAATTTCTTAAACCAAAGCTGTTTAAATTACAATTAGTTTTAATTCTGAGGGGCAGATATATGTAAGAGCAGAGATTTCAGTTCTTGGTTAGTTTTCCTGAAAACTAATAAGACATATGGGGTGTCATTACAAATGCCAATTCCATTGTATTTTTCAACTGTATTATTACATTTTACACTAATAACAATACAATTTTACCAAGGTTACACCTACATAGCACCGACATATTTAATGTCTCCTATTAAGTTATTTCAATATAAATAATCTGTGTAACAGCCACATTGAAAAAGCCTTATTTAAACTTTGGAAGTATTGCAATACCTGCAAGAGAATCAAAATCACAAAATAAAAAATCCAGTTGGAAGTTTTCTACCTTAGATGTCTCAAATTTAGCTTCTGTTAATTTCCAATGCCATATAATGCATACACATTGGCTACACATTGACTGTAATAGCTACATTCAGAAAGAGCAGTTCCGATTAACTTTCCTTAACAACACGATGCTCAAATGTCACCGATACTTTAGACATGACTTTAATATGAATGTCAAACTCTTTCAAAGTCACTGCTGGGATGCAAAGTCAAATGTTTGCCAACTCACATTAAATCTGGCTATATTTATTCATGGGACCTGACCCAGTCTGAAAGGTAGTGCTGACTGGATAATGAACACGTAGTTGGGTGAGTCTGATTTACCACTCAAAGGAAAAGACAGCAGAAAAGCAGGTCCCATATCAGTCTCAAAAAGCTTTTTCACCCTAGAGCTAACAAGCACAGGACACCAGAGACCGCTAGCTAGTCAGCCATTTTTCACCTCCAGGGGCTTGTTCTTCTGAACTTTCAATAACCTTTTAAACTACCATTTGATTGGAGGTCAGGGGCCTTTGGGCAGGTAGTCTCTAATGGGCTCATTTTCTCCCTTCCTCATGGTGACCTTTTCGCCTCCCCCCGTTGGCTGTGGCTATCTCTTCCAACTGCAGAGGCACAGCCCCCACTGAGAAAAAGCATTTAGAGCTTCTGAAATTCACTCTCAATATTAAGTGCTTGGATGTCGTCCTCACTGATTATTGAATTATACATTTCAGTACATGTGTTTTACTTGCTTTTGCTATTTGTAAAATGCATTTGTGGATTCAATAGTTACATTAGGTAGGGTCAAATTAATTAATTAAATGTCAAGGACAAGGACAACCAACCAACAAAAAAAAGCCATTCTTATGCTTTATTTACAGAAAAAGGTACCTTTGAGCGCACATCCAACAAATATAAAATAAAAGGGACAGAACGGAGGTGAGATATAGACTGAGGGCTGAATAAAGAGTAAATTATAGGACAAATGACTCGTATCACCAAACTGTTAACAAAGTAGCATCCCACACATCAGTGAACACATGTGTTACCCATGACTGCAATTAGCTGAAGAACAAACTGTGTATCTGACAGGACATCCACCCACATCTGCCTGATTAGCATGGACTGTTGGCTTGCAAGTAAAAGCCTATTTTTTAACAGATTCTTACAACTAAAATAAAGTTAAATTGCCAAAAGGATTGGTAGTAAAATAACAAAATAAAATTTACAAGGACTGAAAGCCACCCATCCAACACAGCATGTCTTGGAGACTATCGTTTGTCAGTGGCCATTTGCCATCTCTTGTTGTCCAATTGTGTACCTGGCAGGCAGCTACAGGACTACGCTGTGCCAAGAGGAGGCGTTTGGCCAGACACGTCCTTGACTGAGAGCAATAATGCAGCACATATGGTGATAGAAAAGGATGGGCACCCCTGATGGCTGAAGAAACAGTCTTTCTTTGGTCTGGATGTATCACTTGGCTCAGATCAAACCAAATCTCCGTGTGTGTACGTTTGTAAAAACCCCAATCAGAGAGGAAACCAGAGCTAATTCACTGGCCTGAAGCAATGTCCCAAGAAAGACAGAGGAAACATGAAAGAAGCTTTTATTTCGCTCTGCACTCCACTTCTATTGCAAAACACTTTCTAACATCACACCCCGAATCTCATGCTGTCCTCTCTGTTTCTCGTTTTTCACTTTTGTGCCATTGCTTCAACTTTCTTTTATGTTTCTTTTTATAGGCAAATACAGTATTGGGCACAGACTGTAGACTTGTGACCAATTATCTGCTTGGACTAGCTCAAAATTTTCCATCGCCTGTGCAATTAGTGGCCAAGAACAGAGTGAAATGCAAAAGGACAAAAAGGTTCAAATATGAGTAATAATGAGTGGTGGCTCGAAAGAAATATCCATGACAAGTACTTATGTGTTTAATACTTAGTGCTTAGTATTCTCACAATGATTTACTTCTTTTAATTAGTTATGGCATTTATGATGGGCCTGAAGCAAGATGTTTTTTTTGTATATTTGTTTTACAAAGAACATGAGAGAACATTTTTTTGACAGTCACATCAATCCAACAAGTGAACAAACCAACTATTAGGCTATTAGTCTTACATAAAGTGTCCACTGTGTTGGTGACAGGAACATTCTCTCAGACACAAAGCTACACACAGTTACAGGATGCTGTTTTGTGCAGAACCTTTGCCTTCCTCAAAAACACTGCAGCGAGCCAGCATCAAAATGATCTCCAACAGGTTGGCCCAGCAGTCACTCAGAAACCACAAAGCCCCTTGAGAAAGCACTCACCATTAAAAAAAAAAATAAAAATGTCCTCAAGCGGTGATACTCTCAATAGACACAATGGTCAGCCCATTCACTCGTTTTTGTGCCACGCTGCTCCACAAGTACTTTTTGATCAGTTTTGATTTATAAAGAAATCGCTTTGTCACTGCTACTTTGTGACAGGTGTTCATTTTCCCAGCTTCACACAGCTGCCAGAACTCCCAAGAGAAATTCTTTAGCAGGATATTTCCAGATTCAAATTGCTCTCTTGTGTGGTGGAAATCTGGAAAATGAAAACCTTCTGAAACAACAAAGTATTTTGAGTATTTATTAAGCTTTCTGCGCAGAGAGGACCAACTGTTGTACACGCAAAGAGTGTCTGACAAC
>JAVQJD010094296.1:0-56507 GCA_036023655.1 Nannoperca australis | reverse complement strand
CCCCCCCCCCCCCCCCCCCCCCCCCCCCCACGGGTGACACAGTAACTGACCAACAGACTGGGTGGGGGAGGAGTGGGCGTACAAATGTGTCTGAATGCATGGTGAGTCAGACTGTCGATTAACAACAAGACCGATTAAGGGGTTCAACAACATACCGACATAAAGGGGGGCCTCTTGTTGTCATATTACTGGAACTAGCCCATATGATTCTACTTAAATACAGAAGAAGAAATAAAAAAAAGTAGAGTGAATACGCACGGAGAACAATCATGGAGCACTTCTCCGCAGCAACAATACTGCTACTGACCGTATCTGGTTGCTTATTCCTGGGCCGCTGACTCATTTTTACTATAAACTATGAGTTGAAGCCTCAAAATGGGAAGCAGGCTTGTAAGCGAGCACAGAAAAACAACTCCAGGATATGTTATGCAGTTCCTCTGCTTCTCGCCTTGCATTTTTGAGGTGAACACTCGCATCTTATGCATGTTCACTTCTATTAGATCCAAGGCCAAAGTTATGGTGACGTACTGTACTGTAGATCTACACCACACATACACAAACATTCACTTAGTGACCCCGTGGATCCGTTAGGTCACTGTGTGGCACTTCGTTGTTGCTGAAACCGCACGTAATTTCATTTTATTTTACACAGCCACAAACACATGCACCACAAAACCAACCATACACACTATTGATATAAACACAATCACCCAACATCCCACGCACACTGGTCCCATAACAAGGGGCCTCACTCATAAACACCACTGCCCACATGAGCTTGATGATGTCATCTCAACCAGGCTTGTACAATGAATTATGTGGATGCTCCCCTATGCACCAAACACGTCATTCTGACAAAATAGAGGCTGACATTTATTTAATAAATTAGACGGCCAGTTGACATGCCTCATTTGTAGTGGATTTTAATTGTTGTGTAGTAATGTATTAATGTAACAACTTTTGTACAATATGATGAATGTTGATTCTTGACCTAGTAAATGGTAGTTTGACAAAACAATCCCCCAACTCAAGGTTAACTTATTGTGTTTTTCGTGGTGCTTTCTTCTGTGTCGCCTGAGCCACAGACTGATAAAAGCGCTGGAAAAGCCAATAAGTTCACCTTGGGTTGAACTACTACTTGAGAAACCTACTATTTCCAAGGCCAAAAATAAACTTCCACGCATACATTTTAAGCCAGCATGAATAAGAAGTCCTCGAAGTGCTATGGTTGAAATCATAACAGATACTGAGCCAACAAACCGAATCCACTGCTGAGAAAGACCATGTGAAACAGTTTAGGAAAAAGCTAGTAAGTGAACCTTGAGTCTGGATTGTTAGTAATGTATTGTGTGACTGAGATGATATGTGATGCATTGACACTTACAGAGTCCAGAAGTGTGTATAGTTTTGATCATCTTCTTCATCCTCTGTAGAGTTGTGTGGTCCATCTCCAGAGACTGCAACAAAACAGTGAGACAAAGAGAAGCGTGTGAAATAAAGAAATATTGACGATGCCTCCACCCTAGGGCTCTGTGATATGAATCAACTATTGCGTCACAGCATATGTAATTACATTTTAATATTATAATATGTTTTGTAATCTTGTACGTTTTCTGGAAATCCAATTGAGCAACATTGTATTTTTTGCTAATCTGGTGAACTAAGTAACAGGAAGTTTAAGATAAGATACTTGATCACATTCATGCAAGAATCATGTCAATATTCCCACACAGACAATACATCAGTACATCAATATAACCAGAACAGGAAAATATCTGATGGTTGACAACGTTCTGCAGTTTCACTGTATATACACACTTATTGTCGAATCAAACGCCATTCAAGGCTTCCCTTCGCCCAACATGAGGATTAGGGGTTCTAGCCTTCCATAGAATTACCACTCAATATTTGACTGCTTTACTGACATGGTTAACAGTAGGTTTGTGTGTGTATGTGCGTTCAGTCAGTGCTTCATTTTCTCACGGTGTGTGACTAAGGCGAACAGGTGAGTCAGCACTCGCCACCAAAACAATCTGTCTTGCGTTGTCATCTACAAACCCGAATGATGTCACAGTGTTTATTCCACCTGTCTGACAAACTGTCACTTTTCAGGTTTAAAATACTTTTTCACCTTGACACCAGACTGCAGGGAGGGGAGGGGAGAGGGGGGGGGGGGGGACATGACACATAATGTAGACGAGATGCAAAGAGTCTGTTGGCTTCATTGCATTTGGAAAATCAATCTCTTCCAAACCAACAAGGTTTGAAACTACGTCCTGTTTATTCTCCTCACACAGGCATCACTTGTCTCACCGAGCTAGACGCGCTGCACTCCACCTATGTGCCACCAGAAAAAGCTTTCATGAGCCAGTAATTTAGACTTAACAGAGACTCTGCCTTGTTGGATGGTGTTATTTACACGTCCCAGTCCTTCCCGGTCAGGTCCACTCCCTAAGTGTTAGTTCACTAATTAAAAGGCGGTGTGGGTGTTGTGTAATGTGACTCGGCAGACAATGAAAGTGATTTAGTGGAGACTGGAGATGGGAGTTGCTCACGGGTGCTGCTGCAGTTTCCTCTGCTTGGTAAGTCGGATGGCAGACGGGGGATAAACAGTGGAAACAAGCTGATGCAGGTCGACAAAACAGGTTGTGTTTGTTGAATTTTGTGACACACGCACACACAAACCGACAGGCAACCCACACGTCAGTCGAGAGAAAGAAACAACAAAGAACAACACACACATCCCTTCTTGAGTGGTAGATGGCCTCCACCCGCAAGCGCGCTGATGTTGAGAGACTAGCTTTCACTGTTTTTAACAATGCCTTTTTGTGCCCGTATGTGAGGATGTGTACACCTGCTGTCGGGGAGTTTAGGCGAATGCTGGCAGCAGAGCATAACGTTTGATGACTAACAGATATCTGATACTTATTTGCCCCATTAACTTGGCAAGATAACACAAAACCTACAGTATTTCATTTCCGCATGTTAATTATAGGAGAAGACTTTTGAGTTGTCCCTAAAAAAAACCTTTATGGAAATGACATAAAGCCCAACATAGCTTACATCTATAGTAAAGGAAACCATTATCCAGTTTGCTCCCTCTATCGCTGCCTCTAATCAGGAGTAACAAGCAGCTGAGTGTGTGTGGGGGTAAGTAGTGTCTGTCTCCCTGCTAGCCACCGTAAACCACACACATGCCCACACATTGCCCTAGCCATTAATCAAGCGTGTCCCAACTGAGCAGACTAAACATAATAACCGTAGATCTATCTATAAAGGGACTGTTGCAGCTACATCTGTGAGTGCATCTGTGCGTCTGCCTGTGTGCACATGTGTATAGGATTCCAGCATGTCCCTTCCCCAGAGCAGCGATTCCAGCTATGTATTTTCCAGCATGTCATGGCCATAAATAAGGACATTTAGGCCAAGATAAATCCATCAGACAGCTGTCTAAAACGGTTCCCTTTATAAACCCTGGACTCTGTTGTCTCCATCTCTGCTCAGCGGTCAGTTTCTAGCCAGGAAACTCTTTCATCTAAAACAGACTTTTTAAGACTCCCAACAATTTTCGGTGATGTATCAATTGGATTCCATCATTCAATATCAGTTTTGTTTAAGAATGAGTAACTGCTGTCAAACAACCACTGCATTGGATTCGATATTATTTCCCCCCTTTGGTGTGAATCAAATTTTAGAAAACTGATATTCACTTTTCAATTTGTAACAGCAAAACCGTGATACCATGTGAGCTAATGTGAGCTGTAACTGAAAACAGAACTCCATCTCGGGGCTGCACTACAACACTGAACCATACTGTGTCACAAGGCAGAGAGACAAGGAAGGATTGACTGGAGTGCACACTTGGATTATTTGTTTTACGGCAGAGCTTGTGGCAGCCTCTCTCTGTTTCCTCCTTTGCCCGAAGGGCTTCGGGAGAACAGATTTCAAACAAACAGAAACTCGCACACACAGACCTCAAACAGGCCTCGGGCCAAAGTATCAGTTCAAACAGACAAACTGAACAAATTGTGCTTCACACACATGCTTGGCAGAATGGCAGGCTTACACTCACAAAAACAACACCTTATTCTGTCAGAGGGCCACAGTATGTGCTGTGCCGTGTCTGTCTGTGTCTGTGTCCCATCTCAGTCTGACCCCCTTGAGACGGAAGACATGGCCAAGTAAACTCTCCGTATGCTACATTACCTCATGTAACCTTTACTTTTCTGCTGAACCAGGCCAGCCTGCGCTGAATGTGTATAAGTATACACACTGAGACAGTATGAGTGCAGAACACACAACACAGAACACACACTTAAGGAGCAGTGCCAAATAAGCCATTTACTAGTTTTGGGTCTCCTTTATTGTGATAATGGTGGAAAAACACAAGAATCTTAGTCCCCTCCATATCCTACCAGGAGTTAAGAGCCCCTCAACCACAACCCACACCACAGACATGCATGCCTATACAGAAATTGTGGCAACACCGGTTTGTGCAAATAAAAGCACCTTGCACCTGCCCCTCCGTTGCTGTTAGCATGAGGTAGTTATTTCACCTTTTGGAACGAAATGACTGTTTTGTCGAAACCAGATGGGGGGGGGGGGCAAAGTCTCCGTGTTTATCTCAGACAGTTGTGCTCACCTGGAAACCACGCTGAACTACTTCAAAGCAACAGTTTAACGATTCGTAATGGTTCATCTTTACGGTGCTGTAAACCTCGGCCCGAAGCTCTCTCCTAAGAAAGGCACGCTACTCTACAGGTGAGTGCGCGTGAAGCCCTTCTTCAGCCACAGTTACACGCATAGCTTATGCTCTACGGACAGGTAAACAACGGACAAAAGGGGCCTCCCCTCCACCTCTCTCACCTCCTCCACGATTGAAACTGTGCTCCGACAGTCGCTCATTTTGGACTGAAAACTCGAAGTCCCCGGCGAAGACAGATCCTCGTTCGTCAGGACCACGAAGTCCGAAATGCTGATTCGCTCCGGCATGTTTCCAGCGACACGGGTCTGACGATCACTGAGGAGAAAGTTGAGCCAAAGTTTCACGCGCGCATGTGATTCCCATTTGAAGAAAGAATAAATAAAGACTTCACTCCTCCATCGTGTGCAAGCAAGCGACTGAAAAGAGACCGCCTTCCTCAGATTGCTGATTCCCCAAACGCGTTTTAAGGTGAAGAGTTGTCTTAAAGCGGACCTGTATCTGGCCCGACTTTTGGTTTGTCTCCACTCAGCGAATGTGTGCGCGTGGAGGCGCGCCAGCCCTGCGCGCTATTGTCCGCCCAGTGAGGGAGGGAGCGAACTCCATCATCACGTGGGAATGTTTGTGCTTTCTGGCACACTGCAGAGGGAGAAAAGCGTGCGTTTGTGTGTGTGTGTGTGTGTGTGTGTCCTTGCCATCGTTTCTTTCATTTCTTACTTCTCATTTCTATGCAAACTCCAGAGTCTGCAGTGTGGTCGCCATGGATATGCAGAATGCCTCATTCACAGACTAAACTGAAGGAGCGAAATGTCAATGGATGAGGGGATGGTTCTGAGGGAGAGAGTTGGAGTGAGGCAGAGGCATATGCTCTATCGAGCTTGGGTGAATAACGTTTTAACTCAAAGCTCTGATGTTTAACATGAATGGAAAAAGTAGCTTTTCCATAAAAAAAAACTGCTGAAACACAAGCAGCACTTGCACAAATGCATCACATTTCCAGCGAGGCTTCCGCAGCTGTGGGTGTGAAAGTGCCCTTTCTTCAGGAGTTTGGAGGTGGAACGCCTCATTGGGTCTTTGCACCTTGATCCTCTTGGCTTTTTTTTATTGAGGGAGGATTTCTGAAGTCACTCCCTGCTGACCTACAGCTGAAATCACCCGAGTTAACGAAAAGGGAAAGAGATGCGTCAGAGAGGTGGGGGAAAAACTACCAGAGTTGTGTACAGAACATAACTCCTGCACGCCTGGCATTGTCAAGACTGTCAACTCAAAGAAAAGAGGCGTATCACTGAACCTTGCCTCGGGAAGATCGGTGAAACAGATACTATGAAGTGCAGATGTTGGATTTTAGGAAACCACATCAAATACAGTGGCTCCCTTTGGTTTTTACCACAAAACCGCATATTTCCCTACATTAGCTTTAAATGGGGAAAATTTGTCCTAGCTCTATAGGCAACTTGAGTTTTTTTTTTTTTTTTTTTTTGCCACATTCATCAAAGAAAAAACAGACTCACCACTTATTACTGCCACTCAGTGAATAGTGCAGAATGGATGTTGTGTCTTAACCGTGTGCGTTCACAGTGGTGCTGTGTTCACGTTCACAAAGATAGACAAACTCGTTTCTGTGTCGCAAGTCTAACACACCAAAATGCGCATGCACAGCGTTGGAAATCTGGCTTGTGTTGTGAATTGGCACACTCGCGCGCACGCACACGCACATACACATGCACAACCTTCAAAGCGAAAGCTTAAAGGAGTGGTTATCAAACATGTTCCTCTGGAAGCACAAAGTAACGATTTCCCAAGAAGACCCAAACAAACACCTCTTGTGTTGTTCCACACAAGTTAAGGAAACGCAGCATTCAAAATGTGCACTAAAGTCTGCAGAGGAAAAGCTGTCTATTAATCATTAAGGGAAAAACACCCACTCTTGTAAGGAAGTGAGAGCACGCGACCAACTCCAAACATGTTTGCTGACCCAGTTTGGCCTGCACTTCTTCTATCGTTGTTTCTGCTGCAGGCCTGTATGCGTGTGTGAGAGAACGGCAGTGAGAGGAGCCACAGATGGATATAAACAGGTTGCATGGATGTAGGTGTCCGTTGTGGTAATGTTTGTGCAACATATTGTATATGTCTGCGTGCTCATTTTGCATGCAAATTCTTATTTGGCGTGCCTGTCCGGGCTGATGTAATGCGGAGGCTTGCTGTGTCCCTACAATACCCTCCTTCAGCTTCTTTGCGGCCCCTTGTAAAGAAGCAGAGCCTTTGTGTGTCTGCCAGCCTTCCAGCCTGGGTCCCATTGTAAAACTGAACAAACCGGTCTGCTCAGGCAACGCGCTAACATATAGTAGAGAACGCAAGTCCAAGGAAGGGGCGAGGGGGGGGGGATCGACAGAAGAAAATAGTTTTGGAAGGTGGGGGGGGGAGTGAGGGAGGGGGAAATGCACAGCACAGGGAGGAAGACAAAGGTGGAGTGACAGAAGGAAAGAGAGAAAGAGATAGAGTGATACTTCATAGACTGAGGAGACAAACTGGAGTGACTTAATGTTTCCCTCCTTGTCTCCACCCCTTTCCTTCCTAAACACCACATACCTATTCTCTGTCATTTCCCATATCAACATACTCTCTCCTGCCACTGTTCATGCCCATTCCAGCAGGAAAGGGCTTTCTTTCCTTTTTCCTTCACAGCATTTTTTCTCTCATTTTAGAGCAAGCCTCCTCGCAGTCTGTGAGCAGTGAAGTGATCACACACCGAATATCATCTTCGCCCTTTGTCTCTGACGCACGCACACAGGAGCACAGAGGTCGTGGCGACATCTTCCAGTAAAGATTCCAGCTGCCAGGATTTCCTCGCTGCTTCCCGGCGGCCCAGTAGAGCAGCAGCACAAGTCCTCCAACATCCCCCTGAAAACTGCTCCCTCTCCCTCTGCCTCTGCCTCTCTGCTGCTTGTTGACTCAGCTCCACTGGTCCTGCTATCAATTTACTACTCATGTCAAGCCAGGAGGCCCTGGTTTACCGTAAAAGACCCCGTCTTCTGGTCGACACGGATGACGGAAAATGGGAGGACTGGAGAGAGTAAGAGAAAAGGGGGTTATGAGGGGTGGGGGTGTTGATTTATTGTTCAACACAGGTCTTCAGTTTCCCACTGGAATAAGTTTATGAAGTGTCTTGAACAGGACAGGGCCCCTACTAAAAAAAATTTGCCTCAAGAACCTGCACATCTGCTCTAAGTATAAGAACTATAGAACACCTCTACTGCAAAAAGAGCTGTGACATTTAGCGATATGTCATCCCTGACTCCACAGATTGAGCAGTATCAGTGTCCGTCCAGCGTGGGAACTCTCTCTATTCTGAGAACAGTTCAGTTCATTTTTTCTTCGACTATTCCTCCTACCTGTTGACTAACGTCCATTTATCCATTTAATATCCGTTAAATGGATGATTTAGTAGTAAATAAGTAATCATAAAGAATCAATTTATACCTCACAGGAGAAAAGAACCTGCACAAAAGCAAAGTCTTTCATGCAAACACAACCTGTTCAGACTTCTTAAGCCATACTTTGTGCCAGAGTCAGTTCAAGGCTTTCAGTAGCTCTAAATTAGACTGTGAGTGGCCTTAAACACACCAACCGTAGTCACTAAATTGCTCCCACCCTTAATGAAAAACATACTATACACAAAGACATGCAATGTTTTGGCCACTGGTCGGTTGCTGCTCACTGACGAGCTGTCGCTTCAGCTCTGCCATGCCAGCACACAAAGAGGCTTTTAAGTTTTTGGCAACTGAAGTGTTCGACCAATAATATTTCGTTTGCTTGGTCTCAAGGTGTGATGTAGCAGAATCGAGGTGGTCCGCTGTCTAGATAGCGTATAAACCACACAGTCAGAGGCCGCGTGTGTGTGTGTGTGTGTGTGCATGCGCTGTGTGATATTTCAGTTAATGACCTCTTGTTAAACACATGAGCCGCGCGACATCGGTTAATAGACACCTGATGTTGATTCAGAAGCAAACTGACACGAGTTTGCAAAAATAAAAAATAAAAAAAGAAATGTTGCAGTTGACAAACTGCACGAGGAGACAAACTTTATTTGTGAGGGTTAAGATTTACTTGTACAAACTCAACTGCTTTTGTTTTTTGCTTGAGCTGCATTGGCAACATACTCACTTTGTGTTTCCTGTTGTCATACACCACCTATATAGGCCATAAACCTTCGTTTTTATATGAAATCACTTCAGAAAGAACCGAGCTAGCATGGTGGGCATTTGGAAGCTCCTTGGGAAAGGACATGAGCTGGACTCTTCATCCCCAAAGAGCAGTCAGTGAGCACGGTACCTTCCCCTTTACGTTTAATTTCAAGATTTCAAGCTGCGTGTGATATTCAACTAAACCTCACAGATGTATGAATACATCTTCTACAGATTTATTTGTAAATTTGGGACAGATTTCCTTGCAAATGTCTTTCCCCCCCCAGAGTGCATTAACACCATTCCACAGTGACCCACTGAACTTTGACCTCCTGGGAGTCCGCTCTCTTTTGTGTGCTTTATTCCAAAGACACTAACAAAGAAGGATGGATGGGTTTTGTCTACCTGTCTGAGTGTGTTTATAGCTCATTCAGCGCAATTGTCACTTTTCATGTCGACCTATTCTCTTTCCTCTGGGAATGTCACTTCCTTTTAGATCAGTATCCTCAGCGACCATAGTCTTGCTGGTTTTAGACAGAAAATACTCGATATTCTGAATTCACCCTGTGGGTTCCTTCTATAGATTGTGAAGATGTTAGCTCTTATGTTAGTCAGTTTTCCAGCAAGAGTCAGGTCGCATGAAGGAATACGTTGCAGAGGCTTGGAGAAAAAAAAACTATGGTATTGATTTGAGAGATTTTTTTCATTTGAGCCTGAATGTGTTTCCACCGCAGTTTTGTTGAAAAATGTTTCCAGGGAATTCAACAGGATGTAATCTACGGGTTCTTGGCGTGACAAGTGAGGTAAAAAAAACAAAAACAGAGCACAATTCTAAGTGTAAACAATGGCTTCAGTATTTATTTAATCATTTCAAACAGACCACACAATTTTACAAAATATTAAGTGCTGCACGTCATAAAAAAAACAGTGCCTTCTGTAAAAAGGCCAGTATCAACTTCCAAAACATTTATTCAGAAATACAGGTATAAATACAAAACAAATTATGTACAAATACCAGACAAATAATGCTCATTGAAAAAAAAAAAAAACAACCCTACAAATTCTGAATTCAGATTCTCTAATCTACATCGTAAAAACTCACACACAAACACACCCATTTCCCAATCTGTCAAATACACACGCAAACACACATTTTTCAAGTTTTGTTAGGACAGGACACTTAGCTTATCTCTGCAGTGTAGAGGGAAAGCCAAAACCACATCAGCATTAAATTCAAATTTCCAAATGTCTAGAAGGCGTAAGCGAAAGAAAGAAAAAAACGCTTAACAGATAAAAGTCGCAGCCACTCTGACTTCGGGTGCATGTCTTTGACATTTAAAAAGGGTTGCACCACCACATGTGGGGAGGAATTCGTGGGCTTGAAATTTGAACCGTGAAGATCTAAATTCCTTATTGTTTCTGCTTTTGCAAAAATCAAGAGACTTCATTCATTTCAGAACAGAATTTCACTACTCTAATTAAAACTTAATTACATCAATTAAACCCATGCAACACAGATGCTGCATTTATTTGGGTTATTTTCTCAGAAATACAATAGTAGTTTTATACTACTAACTCAAAAATCCTCAATTTAAATCCGCAAACTCACATCAATAGAGGAGCACCTGAAATTGAAATAAAGCTGCCAAACCAGCAAGAGCGCGTGTGACCCTCTTGCTGAGTAGATTAAATAATGTTCATGTTCGCAGAGTACCCATTATCAGCCAGTCACTCTGGATCTGGGTCCAGTGTCGGCTGTCTGCCTTTCACATTTTGGCACACAACGCAGCACCAAACAGGTACAAGGCCTGACATAAAGCTTAAGGCAGGAGAGGGCAAACTTGATCAGACAGAAGCAACATGAGCACCTTTAAAATCAGATACAGTATGTTAAAGCTGTAGATGCCTTGTGGATCTACAAGGAATGGTATTAAACAAGGTATTCACAGTTTAATTTGGTCATCGTTGAAGACACTAAGACTCTTAAAAACACACCCTGTGTATGGTCCTTGATGGCTTTAGCTTACTGGCATTGAATGATTGACTCCTGTAAAGCTGCATGGCAGTTAAAGCTGGCATAATGCAATACTGCCCCCTATGGGTCAAAGAGTGGCACAAACATTTAGACTTTGGGAAGGAGGAAGAAAAAAGAATTCCTGAGTGTCACACTGTAAACGCTGCCGGATACCTCCTGTGTTTCTATAAGTTCATACATTTTATCTTTGTAGCGCAATCTGAAAAATGTGACAGAAAATCCCAAACAATTGATATATTGTTGATATTTAAAACTGTGTTTCCGAATACTTGGAGATTACTCACATCAGTGTCAACCTGGACATCAGCCAACCTCCCAATCCGATCATTTTTTACAATTCTGTACAAATTATTTTTACTTTATTAAAATAAACAAAGGGGGTAACTCCTCCTTTGGAATCATTGACATTAAAACAGGGTTGGCAAAAACAATGAGTGATGGCTTTATAGTGTAATATTTACTACCTCGAGAAGGCATTTAGTTAAATATTCCCCCCTTCCTCTCCTTAAATTACCTTCCCTCTCCATCTTCTACACCTCAGCTCTTCAACAGATCTCCAAGATCATATGTGTCGAAGAAATCCGACACTCCCTCGCCATCCTCCAGGCTCCAGAGGTAATCGTCGTGGTCCAGGGGTGGAGAGAAGCTGACAAAGGGGGTGTTGGGGTCTGGGGTGAAAGAGGGGCAAGGAAGCTGGTCCTCTGTGATCTGGAGCAGGCTTGGGGGCAAACCCAGCAGACCCTCGACGTCCAGCAGGGAAGAGCTGGAGGCTGCAGCGGAGGAGGCGGCTGGAGCTGCTTTGGAAATGTTGCCTGCGTTTCAGAGAAGGACAGAGCAGGGGAGAGGTCGGAGTTACATTTTTATGTGTCTGAATGTGCATTCCCACTGCAGAACACTGCACATCAGACATGTCCCCTTGAATGTTTCAATTTGTAATTATTATTCATTTATCTTTCAACATCCTTGTGATTTGTCTTCATATGTTTTTTTGTACATTAGCCTTCATTGTCTTCATTCTTTCTCATTATTTTAGTATGGAGATTTTTCAGTCTAATATTTACTTGTATGGCACTTTAAACTGCACTAAAATGTATCAAATGAACTATACTTCCAGCTTTGGCGACATAATTAATGAATGAAGTGTATTTCTCATCATGAAGAACAATACTTTTAGTTTTTAGAGTGTATGCTTACAAAGCAAAAGCATAAAATAGCAACGTAGCTCCCCAAGACCAGTGCATAGGTGCAATCACACACCACTCGTTGTGGGAATAAAGTGACTCATCAATAAATCAGCTTCCAGTGTGAAAATAAAGTCAGAATCCGACTGTGCTGTACGTGACCCTACACAAAGCCCAGCTTACATTCAGTAGGCTCCTCTTTGACACTGTAGCTTGGTGGCACCATCTGGGCTGTAGATGGAGGGCCGAGGGGTTGAGGGAACTCCTTCTTAGGGGTGACAACGCTTTTAACTGGACTAGCATCTTCAAGACCCTCCTCTGGACACAGGTAGACTTCAATGGGGCCATTCTTGCTCTTTAAATAGATCTGTAATGATCCCTGCTGTAAGGAGAAAGGGACGCAGAAACAGATAACTATCACACTCTACATCTTGACTTATACTATTATTCCCATAGTTATTTTGTTGTACACATGTTAATAATCTGAAACTTGAACTACCATCAGGGTTACTCACTATTCTTGCCAAACTACATCGTCTTAAAAACATTTAACAAGACTTTGATCCATCCACCTGTCAGAGTGCAGTGGCCTAGAAACCGAAAGAGGTCAGAAGGAAACACATTGTAACATTCAAACAAAGATGTGCTCTTACCCCCGCCGTGTCTGGCACCTCCAGTTTGGTGTCAGCAGGGGCCTTGACGGCAATGACCGTCTGGTCCCGGAGACTGCCGATGGAGCGGATGTCCTGATAGGTCACGTAGCCCAGCGTACAGCGTCGGGTTAAGGGTCAAAACAGCAGCCAAAATGTAGGTGTAACCAGACACAGAAGACCACCAGAGAAAGACGGAGATACACGCGCAGGAGCATGTAAAGGATATCTTTGATTATCATCGTATTCAGTGAGTTGTTTGAGCTGTGCCGTGCTGGAGTGGATCAGCTCATCCATAGACCTCTCTACTCTCTCCAGGTCTCCAAGCTCTTTCCTCAGGGCGCAAGCCTTCTCTCCTCCACCTGCACCGCCCTCAAATACATCTCCAACCCTACAAGAACACACAAACATAGAAATGAACAGAAACCCAAAGGTGTATTGATCTAATTGCATTAAACGTTGTATGTAGCTGTTAAAACAACTCTAAGACAAAGACACACTGTAATAGATAGTAAGCACTCTACATGGTTCAGCAGAGGCTGTTCAATGTTGTCTCGAGATGTTGAAATGGCATCTGACAGCCACTAGAGGGCTTGTGTGAGCTGTTTGACAAAAGCAAGCAAACTGTACCTGATTGTTAAAAGAGATGCGTTTATAGGGCTCAATTATGACTTAATTATAAGGTTCACTGGTACTTTTTTAAAGGACGACATTTGAATTTATTAGAATTAAGAATTTAATAGCACTGCCCAATGTACACCCTTTGATCGTGAGCCAATTAAACTCCAGGGTTTAAGATAAAGTAGCTGCATCCTCGTTTCTTTCCACACATCAATCTTCTGTTAAGCCATTCCTCATATTAAATGTCTTCTTCTGCGTTGGTACTCACAGCCACTGGATGTTGTTCTTGGACTTCTTTCGTATGAGCTGGACTCCCTCCAGGACGTTGGTGATGTCATAGATGCGTCTCTTCTGGACCTCCAGAACCTCGGTGGCCCAGTTCAGGTCAAGAACTCCATCAGGAGACTCGGCGATTAGGCCCACGAATTTCTTGGTCAGCAGGCCCAAGGAGGTGTCGTAGCGTGTCCGCTCACCCGGAGACTTTGGAGCTGATAGAAAAGATGTGCGAGAAGAGAAAACTTAGAAATGAAAGCAGGACCAACGGACAAGGGCTCGTAGATATGTAACAGAAAACCTAAGGTGGGTAAAGGTACGGTAAACATTTACACTTCACTTCATTATATTTATTTACACAAAATTGTGACGCGGGGAAATGGTAAAGGTTTCAAATCTCCCCCACAGCTAGGTCTCCTCCCAAGAATTTAAAAAGTCTAAGAAGATAAACACATTCCAAAAGTGCAACATTTTTAGAAGTAATATGATTAATTCATTCAGTGGATCTCCTGATGATGCAGAGAACTGATTCACATACTAAATTCAATTCAATTTAAAGTAATTCAGGCTGTTTTCAATAGTGTATCATGAAAACCAACTTAATTCCTGTGTAAATGTGTTGCATTCTGTTTTGATCTTTTTCATTGATTGTAAACAAACAGAGATCTATATTACCGTGTCTTTGAAAGTATTGTACATGTTATTTGAAACAGACATATTCATTAATTGATGCTACTGTGTGCTGCGTGGAAGCTGATCTGACCCAGTCTCCCCCGAGGCTCCGATGCTGCTCTCCACCTGGACTGTTCAGAGGAGCTGGGCCTCCTCCATCTTTTAAACTACCCTAACACCAACCCACCATGCTGCCCTCTATGACCCCCCCCCCCATACAATCTTCCTAACTGCTCTTCCCACTGACTTTAACACCTAACCCCCTCCCCTACCTTCCCCCTTTGGACTCGATCATTGCAAAGAACTGTAGAAGACTTCCTACGGCTTATCTCTTTGCACTTAGAGTATTTTATTGCTCTTTTCATATACACATAACACAACTCTACCTCTGAACATATTCTACTATCATGTTTTACAAGTTTTTTAATTTGCCATTTTCCTGTTTAATTGTCCCTGTTGTGCCTCCAGCTCCCCATGAAGGAAGGGCCTCTCTTTGAATTGCCTCTCATTTTTTATACTGTAATAAATAATACTAGTATTGGTGCACCTCTCGTGGTTACCCACATAATCCACTACATCACACCACCTCTCTAACATCTATCTGTCCTCTGATCCGTAGTGGCGTACTCACTTCTCGGACTTGGTATCCTGGCCGCGATGCTGCTTTTGCCTTTTGGTGTGCGAAACTCTGGAAGGTAAAGAGGGTCCTCGAGATCCAGCTTCCTTTTAGCCTAGAGAGAAAAGAGTGTATGTGTATTAGAAGAAAAAAAGAAAAGAGGGTGTTTCATATAGTTGCAGTATTCATTTTGGTCTAATCATTCTGTCATCGTAAGAATATATATAGGGTTAATATATATTGCCCATTTGAAATCTTTCCTAGATTGTGGGCTGCTGGAAACAATCTTCCTGTTTGGCAAATGCCACTGACTTAATAACTGCAAGTTTAAAATGAATGAATCACGAGAACGAAGTGTGTAATACAAGTCCAGCCCGTGCATGAAACAGTGACATCAATGCTGCTAAATAGGGGGTTGTTGAAAAGTGCAGTAAATGTGCCAACAGCCTTCAAGTGCAGGAACAAAGCACCCCCCTCACACTTTCCCCAAGCACTTCAAGAGGGACCTGTGTGTGTGTGTGTGTGTGTGTGTGTGTGTGTGTGTGTGTGTGTGTGTGTGGGAGTGGATGGGGAAGGGGGGTGATGGTCTTTCAACCCAATGGCAGCAAAACACAAGGAAATCCCTGGAACCACTCAATGACCTCTCCTCCCCCTCTCAAGCCTTCCTACGTCACCTTTCTTCTACAGCTCAACACACACACACACACACACACACACACAAACACGATTACTTGACTATAACTCTAATGCATCGTACACTACTACAACAGCAAAAGCACAGCCGCAACCTTTGGACCACAATATAAACTAAATATCTTCAATGACCTACATAATGAAAGTGAAAATCACACAAACCCATTCTCCCTCTCAGGATTGAGAAATTACCAACTGTCAAGTTGTGCAACTCAGCGACACCCTAAACATGCAGAGTTTCCGACGCTTAATTGTCAACTCCAACAAATGTTCACAATGGACAAGAAAGTTTGCAGTCAATCTGTAATCATTTTCCACAACAGAACACTGACTGAGCTAACGAGGCGTAGGATTCTCATCCTTTCAGCTCTGCATGGTCCACAAAGTCGCCTTTGCTCCACCTCTCTTCATAACTACCTGGCAACAATTATCCCTTTTTGTCACTGCAGTGCTTTAGCTAATAGGCTCGGGCAACTGGCTTCTTCGCAAATGTTTAAAGTGGTAAAATGACTTAACCATGTGTGGATGTGTCTGTGTGAGCGTGGGGTTAATGATGGCTCCCTGACACGTCCACCTGTCGACTGGCGACATCTGGAGCATCCGTAGAACGCAGAAAGACACAGGACAGGGAGCCGACCAGCTACTCTGAACAAAATGGCGACCGACTCTGGTTGGAGTGTCTACAAGCAGTGACAGAGAGAAGAGATTCCTTCAGTCACAGCATACGTTCTGTATAAAAAGAGCAGCCTCCTTCACATAAGAATAAGGTTTAGCTTCTCGGCCTCCATAACCTAAATGTGTAGACCAAGCTGCACTGTGTCTACATTTTTCATATTTGCCGGGCTACAGTTGGAGAGCCGTGGCCGACGGTTTCACCCTGCAGCTGTGTAGGCTTAGGGTGGAGGGTTGGGTGCTCTCTTTTCTGCATGAAGGATTTCTCTGGTGTGTCAACCATATTACACATTTCGTATTACACCATTTCATCTGGCGGATGCTTACAGACCACTGAGAGATAACTGCAATAAAAAGAAATGGTAGCGATTTATAGGCAATTTCAGGACACACAAAACATCCAGAGTGACCAAATCTGATCATTTAAGTCTTAGACAGAAATCTGGGTATTATAGTAGGCACACGCTACTCAATTTAAAATGAGCTCCCGTGTAGTTACTGTGCGGAAAGCCACTGTTCAGGCCGATTGCTGTGTGAGGAAATGGGAAGCCAGATACACTCCTCTTAGCTCTTTATCTCCAAGACTCACTCCACTCACATTTGCTGTAACCTCACCCTGCCTGCCTGCCCGCCCAGTTACACCCACGAGTGGCTTCTTTCTGTTTGCTCTGCATTCTTTGGCTGGTTCCTGTAGTCTCTGCTGTTTCACACACAAAGTCACAGTCACGTGAAGGACTTCTACAGCCGGGCCTCTCTTCAAACCAACAAGCCGGCTGGAGCTCAGATTCCATCCAAGCGAAGGGCAAGTTACAGTACGCCTGCAAACATCTACTCCTCTGTACGCAAACCCCCTCGCTACCACACCCTTTTGGTAGTCACAAGGAAAACAATGACTACATTGCTGATGAGATTGTCAACGTGACCCTGAAAAGGTAAAAAAAAAAAGATGGGTGGATCATCCCATTTGGGGTGGTGGTGGTGGCGGGGGGCTGCTTTTAAATGCAAAGCTCCCCCTTTTGAAGGCATTGTGCTTCAGGGCCAGCGCTGCCCTGACGCTCGGGGCAAAACTAGGTGAATGAGAGAAGATAGAAAAGTAGAGAGAGATTTTAGATGAGCGCATACAGTTGGCAACGTGGCCAATGTCACACCAGAGTGTCACCAGTCTGAGTGGGGCGGCTCACCAGAGGGGCTCCGAGAGGAATCTCAGGAACCAGAAGGTGATTTGAGTCGAAAGTTAAAAGAAATCTCACAGAGGAGTTTGTTTTCCTACAAAGCGGCAGAAAGAGTCATTCATAAAGCTGCTATCAATGCTGATGCTGTGTCGATGGATCGTGCACATTCCATGAAAATCTGGCACATGTGACATAAGCAGGGAATAAGTGGGACATTGTTTCCGGTCAACATTATGCAGATGTATCTTATGTGGCCTGTAGTAAATATTACTTGTTGTATCAGAAACAGACAAATTCATCCATCTGTGGTGCCGCAGAGCATTTAGGACGAGATCTGATTGAAGGTAGCCGTCATAGAGTGGTGGACTTTAAAGGGAGCGCCTGAATCATGCAACACATTTCATCATTATCAAGCCCAAAGAAAACGGGAGTGACACAACCTTTCATCTACAACCTACACCTCCTGGTTTAAACTCATGTGACAGTCACTAATGAATTACAGTTGGCATGATCAGTAAGTAACGTTAACTGAAGTCAAACATTAACATTTTCTCAGGGTTTCTTTTTCTTGAAAGCACGCGGGATTACAGCGTGACTGTTGCATGGATGTGTCTAGTTTGTTTGTACTTAAAAGTACTCGGGTTTTCATGGTGAGCAAAGCATCCTGTTACCCAGTTCAAAAAAAAAATAAAAAAAAATAAAAAGAAAGCGGTTATTATGTTGTTTAAGTTTGAAGGAAGCGAGGTGTACATGAAGAGGCAACGCTTCCTGCAAACAAAAGACCCATGACTGAACATGCAAAGAAGCTGCCGTGTCAGTAAGCACACAAAAGAGACACTGCTATTTTGAAATAATTCAGTTATATCAAATGTATGTTGCATGCGAGCTGTCCTCGGTCACGACAACACATAAAACTGCAATCCGAATGGTCTGCCAACATGTGCTCAGTCAGTCAGACACTCTATTTATTCATTAATATTTTCCCCTTAAAACATACTCATAATAATGAAATCCTAGGCTGAGGCTGAAATAGGAAGTTCCCCTTCATTTGGACACTGTTCTGGGCATTGACATCCGTCTGTATTAAAGCCAGAAAAAAGACAAGAAAGCAATGACTACGTCTAAATAATACCTGAGTATTCAGGAAAAAAAGCATGGATAATAAAACTCAAAAGAGGAAGTTAGATCGTCATGCCCGAGATGCTTTTTGAGACAGCGTAGAAGGAAGGAAGGAAAAAGATCCTAACAGCCCACTCCAAAGGGAGAGGGATTACTAGGCTTAATGTTTCAGTCCATCACCTGCACGTTGCATGATTTGTAACACTTCAAGGTGCGTTTCCCCCCCCCCAGAACTGAAAGTTTGAACGTTTATGGGACTTTGGGGGCTTTTGAAACCTGCTCTGTAATTTCAAAAGTGCATCGTTCTTTTCCACGTCGACCAAGGTCTAATTTTGGTGGTGAATTACACGTGTACACCTGTGACGACGTGCAACAACTGAAAACACTGGCCTTTTTCCTTCAAGTCGCTTAAAGACAGCCGTTAATGTCATCACAGTGAATCCAAACACACCGTGCTGCATGCACCTGTGGCAGAGAGAAAGAATGGACAACACCACTATCTGCGTGAAAACACACTCAGCACAGTGGCCCCTTATCAGCTGCTTGTCACCATCTTCTGATGGCAGCATAGCAGCATATGTACAAAATACCCTGTCGGCCCACATCCAAGACACTCTTTATTTGCTTGGGCCAGTTACAGGCAAACTGTCTGTCACATGAACTGGTTTTAATGTTGGATTAAGAGAAAAACACAGTTTCGTGTCAGCAAACAAAATGGAGAATTCATTTGAACATGTGACGTGCACAAACCACAGGAATAAATACAAACGTGATAGCAGGTGGTAGCCTATTTCTCGCTTTACTTACGTCCAACTAATCCTCTTGAATGGCCTATTAGTGAATACAAACTCCAAGGGTGGGAGGTTAACGTGAGATTTGGAGATCCCGTACACACTCTAACCTCTAACCCGTTTAACCTTACTGCAATTCAGCACATTTAAACGACTGCAAGGCTGTCTGGCTAGAAAGAAGAGAGCAAATATAACAAGAAACAGCAGGTGTGGAGCACCAACACGCTGCTGCAAGGCTCCAGGAATAGGAAGCATGCTGTTTATACATGGCAGGAATACAGCTCACTTTGTAATCTTTCTTACATAAACTAATAAGATTTGTGTTTTTTTTTGTGTATTCCTAGTCGGCTCTCGGGAAAACACACCAGTTGTTTGGCTATGGCCTCTGACCTCCACTTCCTTCCTACAGTGATATGAACAGGTTGCGCAGGTCCTGTATTGCCTAAATGACAGCTGCAGTTGGAGCAGCTGTCATATGGGTATAATTACAAAAAGAGCTTTGTAAATACACGTGTTACTAATGAGTCGGGAACTCTTCCTGTCAAATTAGAGCAGATTTTTCAGTTCACAAAATGGTCAACAGAGCAGATACTGTGTGTTTATGTTAGTGTCTTCCACCGGCATAGTCACCCCCCCCCCCAGGCATTGTTTGATTGTGTAAAAACTATCTCCCACTGAGGGGGCCACTCGTCCTTCCTTTTCACAAGAGAGAGGCCCCAAATAACTCTCCAAACACCATCATCTACCACCACCACCACTCCCCCCCCACCCCCCCCCCTCACCAAACCCATCAAACACATACAGCGTCTGGGCTTGTCTGGCTACAGCTGGACTGCGAGAAAAGATGTCACACTGACACAACTTAACATGGCAGGCAAAGGGAACACACCATTCACACACACACACACACACACACACACACATCCAACAGCAGTCACAGTGGCTCATCTGTGGCTTATCACGTCAAACCATATTTGAACGTGCCCCAAACGCTGCTAAAGATGCATACCAATGGAAATGGACTAATTATTCCGCCCACGTGCAGGCGCATTACTCACTGTACTGGACACACATCAGTTATTATCAAGTGTGTGTTTGATTCTTTACCGGCAGTCGCCCGGAGGATGATCTGATGGGTTTAGCCTCTGGCCCGTGGGGGGTTGAATACAGGCTGTTGGCTCTTTGTTCGGCCGCCGCGGTGTTGCAGATCTGGGTGAAATAGCCGGCCGGTACCGTGTTCATCAGGGGGCTGGACAGCCCGGTGCCGAAGAACTCGGTCTTCACTGCTCCGGTGGACAAAACCTTCAGCTTCTGCTGAGAGCAGGGCAGTCCCATTGCTGGCCGACCCGAAGCCGGAGAGACGCCTTTAGGCATCCGCATCATTTTCATAAATAAACTAAATGTTTACCGGATTGGTCAAGAGAAGGGAGAAGTGTGCTGGTAGCTCAGCACTAAATGCTCTGCTAAATGGTTTCCTGTTATTAGCGAGGTGCTAAGCTTGGTATGGAAATATATTTCTACCCTGCGAATATAATGGCAAAATAACCAAGAGCAACTCATACAGCCGAGATCAGCGTATTAAATAAAAAATGCATGAGTTAAACAGCCTGTTTAGCTTTGTTTTCTAATAATATTCAGTAGTTAATACAGCAGACTGCTCGGTGTATTATCCTTTGTCCCCTGACAAACTGCAGAGGAAACCTGCCTTACAAGTTATTAAAAAAATGCAGGCTAAATAAACTAACAATTTCAAACATCCAGTATTTTAAAGTCCAATACCAGAGGGCTTGCAGGTCTCATTGAGATCAGGTTCCACCTTGAGATTTACAGCTTATTGTGCCTCCTTCTGGTGCGGAATCCAACCCGGTCTGTGACTCCTGTCCGTCCACCTCAGAGCTCCGCTCTCTACACAAGAGGACAAGAGACGGGGAAGAACAGTTTTTTACCGCCAAACTTCATCCCGCGAAATTTAGATCTCCCGCGGTTAGAACTCCCCTCTGATTGGCTCACGGCACGTTCGGCTTGTCATATTTGCATAAAACTGTTGTTTGTGGATGGGGCCGCTCGTCTTAAAGGGGCAGTAGCATCATTTCAGGACATAATGTTCTTTGAATACTAAGCTGGAATTGGAGACAATGACCACTTACTATTTTAAATATGTAACTTTGTTGTTGCCACACCTTTTGTGGTAATTGCAGGCCACAATAAGCAATAATTTTACCCATTTCTTGCATCATACATTAAGTTATCTTAAGCTTCAACTTACTTGCCTTTCCTCAAATCCAAAACTCCTGTTGTTGTGTGGACATGTTTAAATAAACAGAACTTTATTCTAAATTCTAATCAATGTCACAGGGTTTTCTTTTTATATGGACAATTACAGGAATATTATGTACAAAACATGTAGCATTTCTTATTTTATGTAATGGTGCATCCACAAAATTGCATTGAGATATTTGAATATTTAACTTTAGGGTCTAGACTTAAGTGAAGACGTGGAGCAATCAGAATTTTAAGGAAAGTGTTTTTTAATCTAACTTTGGAAAAACGTATAGATACATATATGATATGTAACAATGTATAAAAAGGAGCTTCCTGGATCATTTTTATAGTAAGAAAGGAGCCATTTCATTGTTTTCATGGGAATCCATATTCCACTTGATAAAAGTGTAATGTGGCCTGGTGTAAGGTGTTTCTGGGTAAATTTTGTAGATGGTAATTGGATTCACTCAGTACCACTCTTGCTTATTGGCTAAGAGGAGATATTGAAAGAAAACAACCCCTCCCCCATCCAAAGCTACCAGACCCAAGCCATATGACTTGACCCCCATTGGCCAAGGAAAAACTCCCATCTAAAGCAAGCCTATTGTCATGCCTCGATTTGAACTACATTTCAAATTTATTCTTGAAATCTTAATATGTTCTGAATGCAAGATAAGGAAATGATTCTTTGTAAATGCATGATAACCTAATGGCTTTATACACAGTACGTCTAAAGGGCTAAGGGTGAGGGAAAACGCTGACACAGTTGCCTGCTTATTACCCTGGATTAGATAAGATAATTCTTGTCTTGGTTGAGAAATGTGCTTTGTAGATCACATGATATTGCAACATTAAACAGACTAGATACTAACATAATCTCCACAAAGTGCAATTTAAATCATCTCCACCCCCTGTTTCTTCCTCTTTCACACCAAACTACAAAATGCAGTACAGTACTCTTTACTAGACATTGCACAGTCCACAGGCAGCAAAAAATAAATCTAGACTCCCAGATTTTGTGATCCTTTTTGTAGTTTAATGTGGTCTGAATTGTAAAATATGAATAAAATGTTCAGTTTAGAGAGCTTGGGCCTGCAAAGCACAATGATACATTGGACTATATACATATAATTGACCTTACTGATAATTATGACACTTTGGGGATGCAATACTGTATAAGTAAATTAGTAAAGCTATAAAATAATTATTATATCTATAATATTACTTGCCATTGAATACTGTTCACATGGAATATAATTGGTGCAAAGTAAATATGGCATGTGTGTTTAAAGCCATTGTAAGTGTGAAATACTTAACGCTGGAGGGCAGGCAAACAGAAAAAAATGCTGTGACATTAAATGACATATTGTTCACAGCAGTGATGGGCTTTTGTTTGACGCGTGCCAGCACTTGTTTGTGACATCGCTGCACTGATTCGGAGTTGGTTGTGTGTAGTTCATGTGACTGATGGATTCTCTGGTCCATTAAGGCCTGTGTTGCCTTGTTCTTCACTTTATGCTCAGTGATCTCTGTCTCGTATCAAAACTATTTGGATGTGTTGCAAAGTCAAAGGGTTGCATTTCTATGTCAATGCAACACTTGACCTGCAGAAGCTCATTTTGACATCCAAACAAGCGAGTTTATCTTGTGTTTAGAGTGCTTACATTCCTTGGATATCAGGAAGACACAAGTTGTTGAAACCTTGTCTTACACCCCCATCTTGTGGTGAGGACTGGGATCTGATCTTCAGTACTGCAGCCTGGAGCATGGTTTCTGGATTATTTTCTTACTGTTTCTTTTAACAACAACAACAACCACAACAAAAAACCCTACACAAATAGGGCTGTATGCTATTTTTAGGCTATTAAATTAGCCTTATATTCTAACAAAAATGTATGAAGTAGATATAGTATAATGAACATGTGTCTAATGCAGTCTAATGCCTTTGTAAAGGTTATAATGTTTATTCTTGAGGCAGTGTCAGTTGGGTGTTGATTCTACTCTAAGCTAATTGTACGCCCATTGTTTGTAAATGTAATATACATTAAGGCTCTCATGGTATATTGTTCCCTCATTTGTATACTTGAGATGAACACAAATGAAGACAAATTACATTAATGCCTTACAGTATTATGAAAAACACTATAACACCTAATCGAACTACAATGAAACTACCAAGAGGTCAACACTTAACAATCTGAACAATAAATAAATCAGGGTGACGTTAGCTGGTCATCAGAGTGACGGCCTGTAGTTGCCTGCCAGAGGAGAGGAGTCCGGGACGTGAAGGGTCTGAAGTGATTTTCCCTTCTTATTTCGTGACTCTGGAGATGTATAGGTCCTGAATTGAGGGCAGGATGGTCCTCAAAGGTAGTATTTATTGCAAAGCGATATGATTTGATATGATAGTATGTTCAGACCTTTAAGTATTCTCCCAAAAATATCTAAAATAATCCACAGAATGTCTGAGGTTTAAAATCCAGTTTGAAACCTGTATTATTTGCAATAACCCATTCTTACCACTAGATGAAGTGGCATCCTCATTTTTAGCAGTATGCTGAAGGTTAGAACTAGGTCAACTTATTCTCCATAAATGGAGAGTCTGATTGTTTTGTTTTCTGTCTGATTTTAAGTTTCATGAGACTGTTAATTCCAGCATAATCAATAAAACCACAAAAGATTTTTTTCATTGCTGCATGCTGACTGACGATCCAGATGAGGCACTGGTAGTGTGTGCCAACATGTAATGTCTGAAATTCCACAAGGTGGAGTAGTTTGGTTTTTACTTTCCAGACCAGGTAGTAAAGTAACATTCATTTTCAAAACAGCCCATGTATCATTAGGCAGATCTATTCTCTCTGTAGGCCTAATTATGAAGATGCATGACTACTGCATTACAGGTGATGCTCGTCAACTCCCACGGTCAAGGCGACGTATTTCTATACATGCTGATCAGGTGTCATGAATGAATATACATTTGGTAATCATTTCGCTTTCAAGATTTATGAATGATCAGAATGGTTGGTTTATGATCGCGTAACATCCTCTCTTCTTCACTGTGTAGGAAGTTCGGCTGCTTCAAACTGCTTGTAACTCACTCTTTGGAAAATTAGAAGTTCTCACAGGAAACTCCCTTCGTTTGATTTCCAACCACTCGACCTCAAGATTCATCTGAATACATCCTGTTGTATCAGCATTTCATTGTCATCCAAAGCCAAAAAGTCACGTCAGCATCACCCTGATCTTCCAAATAACACGACGAGAGTTCGGGCTCATTCATTGTTTCATATCAAACATACCATCAAAGCCAAACTGTTTCACATCTTTTTTTTTTATTTCATTACATAAGAACATACATACATACAAAGCAAACTTTATTATAAAGAGTTTATGAAACTCACAGCACATTGTCTGTAGAAATAACACAATCCCTACAAACATTTACAATTAACTCTAGTATAGAGTTCTGATTATACCTAAGAAAACCCCAAATTCCCATTCAGAAAAAAATACCAACGTCCAAATTGACTCACACCTTACATACCCACCGCAGATATGTACACATTCGTATGAAGCTGTAACAGTCTCTAGATTATTAGAAATGGGACTGGGGGCTGGGGTGTAATGCAGGGATAATTAAGTGAGATGTTGTGAGACTTGGTGTAGAAAGGGTTCAGGTTGAGTGTGGAGTTCAACCCACACACAGTTTGTTTGGAATGCAATACAAAAAAGGAAAACAGAACAATGTACCAAAATTTCTACTTCTAGGGGATCCCAGGTTTTTGGAGGAGGGCATACGAAGCTGGTCGCTTTCAGTTTCCAATCCTGGCTTCTGCTTTGGTGTGTTGATTTGTCTGTCCAGGGGCCAAAGAATGAGTCTCTGTTTTCTTGCTCATGCACTACTGTTGATCCCCACTCGTATGAAACAGTCCTCTTTTTCTTGTCTTTTCTTTCTTTCTTTTTTAAACCCTCCACCGCCCTCCTCCTCCTCCTCCTTCTTCTTCTCTCCCAAATACCTATCCCACCCTTTCTGCCCCTCTTGTCCTCTTGCCCGGAGTGAAGTGGAGACATGTGTTTCCCTGCACCTGCATGGAGAGAAAGGAAGAAAAGTGAAGTCAGATCTCTCCCTCTCACCCTCCCTCCCTCCCTCCCTGCAGAGGAGAGCAGACAGACTGGCGCCTAGCATGGAACTTTCATTAACCCCAGGCAGATAGCAATGAATCCGCTACACATTCACTGGCCTGTCTAATTGGCAACCATGGTGAATGTGGAGGGTAAGGAGAGCTTAGTCGTCACAGCACATCAGTAACAACACTGTACTCGCTGGTAATTAACGTTTTATTTTAAGTTATCTCAGTTTAAAGGTCAAAACAAGACACTTCTATTCAATTCTAAGCGAGTGGCCCGAAGAGATGATGTTTCCAAGCAAATGTATCTTGTGATTTAAGTCATCTAGGAAGATATGAAGATTGATTGAAATGATGAATACGTACCATAATGTAATCCTCATCCTAGTGGCACAACCGCCCTTCTTCTTTGGAGAAATTGCGAGTAAGGTCCGCAGTCTGAATGGAAAAAAGAAGCAGTGTTAGACGCTTTTATTCTAATTGCATATAATCAAGAACTGAACTGCGTCTTTCCCTCAACATGACTTATCAGAGAACACCATCTGCTACTGCATCACAATAGTCTTAAATACATTTATCAGCGCCATGCATGTTAGCGCAGATGCATATTGTGTTACAAAGCAGGACCGAACGAATCACGTGTGGAATAAACTGAAGAAAATCCAGAGAACAATTGAATTAAATCGTCTTTTACGTTCCAGGTCAATGCAAATGTCTGTAGGGCAAAGAGCTACACAAGAATCGCTGTTAGTGAATGTCAGCGTCTTCTGGTGTTGAAGGACAAGCATCAGTCCACCGCGAAGCCCGCACCTCCCCTCACCTTTATCGACAAAACCATCTCCGGCGCGGCCGTGTTCTCCGCTTCCAGCGCGATCTGCAGGTCGAAGATGTAGTCAATGACATGTTGCAGGATCTCCACCTGGCTCACCGACTCGTTCTGCGGGATGCTCGGCACCAGCTCCTTCAGCTTGGAGTAGCAGTCGTTCATGTCGCACAGGGCGCCCACCGGCTCCTCCAAACACGAGTGTTTATTCCGGCTGATGGCGAGACTCTGCTCCGAAATACAGCACACGGCCTTGTAGCAGCTCCTCACCGAGCGGACGGGACTGATGGCTTTCATGGTGGGGGGGGGGAAATAAAACAGCGGCGAAACAATAACAACAACAAGACTCGGCTTGATGTTTGAGTTTGAGTTTGTGATGGTTTCCTTCCTCTTGTGGTCTCCGTATTACTGTCCTGAAAAGCTACAGTGCTCTGACAGCAGCGTACTGTTAGGTCTTTATACGCTGCACGCCTGCTGACGCCCCCTTTCCCGCATCGTGCCCCGATTGGCCAGTGTAAAAAAGCAAGCCCATTGTCATTGGCTGTCATCACCTTGTGGAAGGTTTGGAGAGAATGAGGAAATTAGGCTGGGATGCCTGAAGGGGATTGTCAATCAATTAGTTACCTCTTTCAGGTGGTGGTATTTATTTGAAATAGGTAGGGAAAGTTCTTAAAGTAGGATATGCAGTAAAAAAGAGGAATACTTTTAGGTTTTAGAGATGTCTGTTTTAATTATAGATTCGACTACAGTTCCTATCTCACTTTTACTTTTATGAACAGCTGTAATTCCAGATGATGTCAACAATATAAGTCTTCTCAAATAGAGACACTTGATATAACATGGAGATGTTGTGTTTTTGGATTATTATGAGCTATTATTATTGATCACTGTAAATCCCCCTTGAGGTTTGGCTGCACATGTGACCTTGAAAACACTTTCACCCAAAAAACAATATAGAAAGATATTATTATACTGTATAGCCTAGATAAGTAGATATTTAAGCAATGCATTATTTTCGGGCACACGACCCCCAAAATGTCTAAATGTCTAAATATTTATATGATATAGGTAAAAGGTCAGTGAAAGCAAGGGTATTTTCTACATTAGTTAACGGCTAAGAACATGTTATTCTGATGATCGATCTTTGGATATGGACTTATTGACTGATTAATTATGTTTTGGTAGCTTATATGCTTTCTCTTATATCCCTGTTGAATATGCCCAGTGTAATTAACAATAATTCAAACACGCAAAGAATACTAAGGGTGCACTGAATCTGACAAATCACTTACTGCTAACATTTAAACTCTTTTGGGAGGCACGGTTTTATGAAAATTGTATTTTAACAATTCCAAATGTTGTTCCCTTTTAGTTTACATCAAAGCACGTCCCGTTCTGCTCCTATTTGGGTCTTATTTTCCCCTTTTCTCACAATCCTGTTTTGTGGAGGAATGCAGGCCTGAGCCAGCTGTGTGTCCTATCCCGGCCCAGCTGTGTTGATCTAACGCGCCAGTCCCAGACATGCTGGCGCCAGCCTCCCGACGTCATCCATTCACCCCGACGCGCACTCCCCTCTTTGGCAGACGGCCCGCCCCCCCACCCCCCCCCGTTCACCACCAGAGGGGAGAGAAGCAGAGGCGCTCAGAGATCCGATTGGCTGACCCGGTCTGTCACTCACGGACGTGGCTTTACGTTCCCTCCTCCCGTCTGCAGTTGTACTCAGAGAAATGAAGAGGAAAAACTTTCCAAATACTCCCTAACTTGTGTAATGATGGATACGCCAAAATGGCCTGGAGGCGAAGCTCTTCATGAGGAGTGACACAGCGTTCAGTGACGGTCCGCCTTCAACATGACATTAATATGGACAGGACAAATCCAAATCTAACTTTACAATGTCAAGTAATGTAGTTTTTATACAGTGGTTGCATAAAGTGGTTGCTCAAAGGTCCGTGGGTGCTAGAATGGCAGCCTGTACTGTTTACAAGAACCACGAACGTCTCATCCACTTTTCATTTTAGATTAAATTATATTATAATATTATAATGTCGGCAAATGTGACATTGTGCTACGTCACATAAAACTGCTAAAGTTGTTCAAATATAACACAATTTCAAAATGGTGAGTAATTACAAACACTCACAAGAGAGTATTATCTTTATTTTGCACATTTATGCGTAAATGCGCACGACTGGAGATGTCCTCCCCATTATGCAGAGGTTTAACAGATGTTCAAGTCACAGCCTTCCTCCTGGCAATCATACCCCACTCCACCCCCACCATCCTCCCCACAGCCATTGACCCTGTATGACAAGTCACTCAGCGAGCTCACTTTAGAGCAAACCACAATATCGAACCGTGAGACAGGACTCCAGTCCAGTGCTATTTTAAAGTAATATTGTGCGAGCGATCCAGAGTATCCAAACAAGACTTTGACCTCAAATATCTTTCTTAAATATGTCAGGCGGAGGGCAAATATTGCCCCAAATCTCGCAAGTATGCTGGGAAAAGAATTGTTTGTATTTGCCGAGTGAGCAAATTACTGGTTCTGTGTTTGGGCAAAATAGATTAGGCGTTTGGGATTACAGGCCTCCGGAGTTGACGTCAACATTATCCCATTTGATTTCGATGATCCACAGAAAGCACTGCTCCTGAATTGCTGGTCACTTCAAGGAACTAGGAGTTATTTCTAGGATATGAAAAATGCCGACAGAGATTTTCCTCCCATGACAGCGCTTGTCTGCAGATTCCAGAGTTCTCAGTGCGTAAATCTGTACGAAACACACACACACACACACACACACAAACTAGTGTGTCTGGGCAGGGATCAGGTGCTTGTCGGAAAGGCCCCGGACACAATCGGGTCTCTCTTTCAATGGATGGGAGAATTCCGAGCCTGGCGTCAGTGAGTCTGCCTCTCTCCCCGCCCGCCCTCTCCCTCTCCCCGCTCCTCCGTGCAGCTGGACGCAGACAATCAAGCCATCAACAATCGCCACGCATAATTAGCAGCGCCCCCCTCCTCTCTTCTCTTCTCTACTTCTCTCTCTCCCTCTCTCTCTCTCTCAATTAAATTTCAATCTATTATGTTTTTTGACATCCAAATATTACTAAGGAAGTAAAAAACGCTGTCACGTGATTATAAGTCTAAACATCTGGTCCACTTCTATGACTGAATGTGTGTTTCCATACATGCATCTCATAATTCTCAACCCTCCACTCATCTTTTACCTCTTAAAGCACCTTCATCTCAACATAAACAAAGTGTCTCCTTTTATTTCTGGTAAGAACAGAACAGAGTGTAATGAGGGTCATCTTGTGTGATGAGACAGAAGGAGAGAGGGAAACAGTATGGTGGCAAACCACCATACTGGCATGTGGAGAGGCAGTGTTGCAGACAGAAGGGTATCTTTTTGATCCACAAGTGCAGGCCCATCTTGCGGGGATAATTAAGTGGCAAGAAAACACACTGAAACTTAATTCTTTGTATCCCTGGTGTGTGTCGTGCAGGATTCCTCCTCCTCTTCTGCTCCCTGTTTTCACTCCGTCCTTTATCAAAGACGCTACAGTCTTCTCCATCAGCTTTGAACGGCCTACAGATCCCAAGCTTTTGTTCCTAGTGACCCAGGCAGTGACATGACATTTTATGCACATTGTTGATTTGTACTGGTCACTTGTTATTTATGTTTGAGTCTCTTGTTAAAGCTTGTGCATAATGATCTCGCTTGAGTTTTACATGAGAGGGTACCCAATGTATTAAGAAAAAACATCACCCACGCAACTTCATTCACTGATTTATTCACTCACCCACTATGTGCCCATTGTGGCAACGAGGAGGCGATGCAAACTCCACACACCAGGATCAGCATTGTTAATGTGGCTCTTCTGTATAACTTTATATCTATGACACTGTTTCTGTCTGGTTAATACTAATCTTGGTTGGGCCAATTACAAGTACAGGTGGGAATGCATTCAGACGCATTTGAGAGATAAGGAGATATGACAGCTTACACCAAATCTGGTGGTGGACAAAAATGCCCAAATGTTCTCTCTAACTAACAATAATAGCTGGATACAGTATGCAATCTGTAAAGTTGGTACCTGTGTTGTGGTAATGTGCCACTGCATGCCATTTTCTCTGTCTGTATGCTTGAGATGTTTTCTTTGCAGCAGTAGGAAAATGCCTTAACGTGTGGCCACTTGTGACACATACAGGTCTGCTTACTCGCATTCAGGGAGTAAAACACAGTCAGTAAAAACAGATGTAAAATGTCTTCTGTGGCTGTGGAGGAGCTTTGTCAAGTCTGAAGAAATGTCCCTGCTGATGTCATAGTGATGTCATCAGAGTTATCATGGCTTAGACTTGGAGAGTACAACATTTTTGAGAGAAAGTCTGCGTTACAAGCTGGGGGCGTATTTGCCAGCCAAGGAGCGTTTAACAAAGAGATGCTGAAAGAGTTGCATTATGGGAACTGTAAGATCCAGCAGTTTTGGAACTTGACCTATTCTACGGACAAAAGAAAATCTGGATATTTGGCCTCTGCTGCTTCAATTTGGATCTTTAATTTAATTTGTCTCTCGCAAGTCCCCAACATTATGGTAGTGGAATAATAAATCACTGAAATATTCCTTTAAGATGCCTTTTGATGTGACCTACTGACTGTTTCAACTGTATCTAAACACAATTTTGATACGGACAGAAAGTGTTTTGTTTTGTTTTGCCACTAAATATGAATCACTTGAAACTTTCCAGTAGGGTGAGTACAAAGTGGCAAAGTAGATGTTCCATTAAATGCACCTTGAAAGACACACTGGCAGTATAGTCAATAACATAAGGTAATTGTTTTACACTACTGCGGCTGCCCATTGTGGGAACTTTGCTGTTGTCAATATCATGTTGTCAGGTGTCCCCGTCTATGTCCTTGGGTGTGAATATTTTACTGGTCCATGCAGGAATAAACAGAGGCCATACAACTGCACTGCAGGTGGGACACAAGCCACAGAAGGCCATAAAGCCCATGGCCACCACATACGGCCAAAACAAGCTGACTGTAATGTTCAGTATGACTGAACTGCGGGTGGAGTCTGCCAGCTGTTGGTCACACTATTGTTTTGACGTTTTCATCGTCCCTGACTGGAACGGTCCGTTTATTCTGAAGCCATCCAATGAGGATAAACATCTGGCTTTGTGTAAGCATAGTTAAGGTCAGACATGGTGATCATGGTTGGGGCCAGTTGGTGTAGACGAGGGTGATCTGATTAGTCATAACAACTTCCATCATTCATCTCCAACAACATGCAATAGGCTTAGAATTTGAATTTTATGTGGTCATATTTTTGATTATTAAATTGACATAATCAGAAAAGACACTGTGTTCTTCAGCCTGCCCAACAGACTGTCAAGCAGTTCGCCTCAAAATGATTATTTACAGCCACTCTAGAACTGACAGTGAACTTGCTGCTTTAGTCTTTCACTGAATGACCATTAATGGAAGCACTGCCCTAATCTCTCCTCTAAAACCATTCCTCTGTTTTCAAAACGGCAAATAAACACAAGAATGAGGGTCTGCAGACAGCACAGAGAAAAATTGTCTGTGTCTGCTAGTTGTCTCCACATTGCCAAGAAAGAATGAGTCTGATCCACATCCAGTCTTGAGCTCTCTCATTGTGGAGCTACATCCTTAATCATTAACCCAAATCGAGACCTATGCAACAATTTGCAGATGACTACCAGATGATGACCATAATAATTACAAAATGCTCTTGTGTAATTGCTGTTTTTACTGTTGTTTTGCAAGTGGGACATTTGTGGTGAATAACTTTAAACTTGCTTGAACTAGAATTTTGACCTTGTAATTACGGACCGTCTGGGTCCATACTTTGTGAGACCCCACACAGCGTGTGGCCTGTACATAAAGACGCAAAGTGTGGAAAGTGGAACCAAATTCATTCCTGCACTTTCATGGCTCCAGGATACTCCAAATGAAGTCCATTTTGGCTGCAAAATTCTATTGAATATAATGCTGGGAGAAAGTATAATTATTTGGAGTGTAGCTTGATCTGTTAGCTAGATGGAGAAGAAGCCTGCAAGTTGCAGTGGAAGGAGACGACTGAAATGGAAATAAACCAATCCCAACATTTTTGACCAATGGTAATGGTGTATTAAGTTGCAGTGAATGAGGTTGGATGAAACATTCGACGGCTCTTCATTTTGTTCGGAGACCCCACACAAGGCAAATTCATGCATGTGTTTTTGTGTGGAGGCGGTACGGACTGGGGGAGCGAGATGGAGAGATACAAACAGGAAATTTGTATGGAGGATCAGGAAGCAGAGTCCAATGAAAAGGACAAGCTGCGAGAGGCAGAGAACATCAGCGTGGAAAACAACTGCAGGAGAAACAGAACGGAAAAAAGAGACACTCAGATGGCAAAATAAAGAGAGGGATTGAGAGAAAGCAAGACATAGAGGAGCCTGACACCAAGGCTGCTGCTGCAGGGGTTCAGCTGGTCAGGCTTCACAGAGACACACACACAGAGGCCATTAGGTCCCTGGTGGGTATCTCTGCACCTGTGTGTGTGTGTGTGTGTGTGCGTGTCATATGTTTCTAGGTCAAGTGGGTCCCTGAAATCTAAGAGGAGCCACAGCAGTGACTTCCTCCTTCTGTCACTGGCATTGTATTCTTTTAACACTTATTCTCTCCTCTGTCCCCACCCCCTACACACACACACACGCTTGTTCAATCACATGTCCATGTTCAAATGGATATATGTAAGCACACATGCATGAGCACTCACACACACACACACTTGGCACCCCTCCTCATCTCTCGTCTCTTTCTTGTGCTGCTAATGAATTGAAACAGTGGGGACTGAGACGTACACAGCTGATTCCCACCCACCCACACACACACACACACACACACACACACACACACACACACACACACACACTTACCCTTTCCTAATCTGGGTCAGTGGTGCCCCTCTTGGTCACCCCTGGCGGAGCCCTCCAGACAGAGGGGGCAGAGTGGGAGCAGAGAGGTCTGGACTCTCAGTGACCTGATTAAAAGCTCTTACACAGGCTACTGAGCTCCGTAACCAATCAAACACAACACACACCCTGGCCTTGCTACTGGATCGTCTCTCACTCTGTCTAGCTGTCATATAGTCATCTGCTTGCAAACTTTATCCATTTAGAGTGAATCATATGCTCTTATAAGTGATTGGGGGTTTTCTGTCCAACCCCACGTCCCCCTCATCCCCTCCCAAACACACTTTTCCACCGATGTGGCTTTAATCATGGTGGTGTGATGTGCAAAGCAATCATGGGATGGACATAAGGACTCAGGGAAAATGGACACTCCACCAGCTGGTCAGCTGTGCATTGCCATGCTCAGCAGGGCATTATGGAATGAGTCTTAATTGGGTTTTGTGTGTGAAACCATCATTGCACCACTAAAATTGTAATGGCCCAGAGTGTTTGTCTTTCGCTGTGGGAGTGTAAAACGTATTGCTGTTCTTGTTCAGTCTGTGAACTATTTTAGGCCATGCCTTAGAGTTTAAAAGACTCATTGCACTGCTGTTGGTGCTGCTTATGACCAGTGCTAAGCAAAAATGCTTCATAATCAGTGTAAAGTATTGTTTCTGAGAATAAGTAACACAACCATGAGTCACTCCCAAAGAGAGTAACACCACCAGGAAATGCCTATATCTGTTTAACCATGCCTGGTTTGTGTGTATTGTTTTATGGACATTTCCTGCTAACATTCTCTGGCTACTCTGTAATTTACTGAAAATATCCTTCTCACCACTAAGTTAAGAATCTGGCCAAAGTGGAGGGTCAAAGGCACTCAATATTTCTAAAAATGTTGCTTCCTCCAATTCCCCAGAATGGCCAAACGAGGAATATGGTCTGTAGATGCCAATTCTCACAGACTGGAAGCACTTGGGATCGCTTACGCTTTTGTTACTGATCACAACAAGGTCACCGGTTTACCAACAGTAATCAGGACATTCGTTTTTGGAAAGACACATGGCTGTTCAATGTTCTGACCAACATAAGCATTGCGTTTTAAAATGCAGGTACCTCATTCATTTCAGTGATACCACTATACTGATGCTGTGGGAACACCGACAAAGGGCTTAGTCAGGAAAAAGATATTGAACCTGTTTCAACATTTGTTGCAACATCATCAAGCAAAACACTGCTTTAGCCAGTCAAAGACCTAGTAGCACATATTTCTGGTAGATTAAATTTGAACAGTGTATTTTTTTGTTTGCTTTTCACGCATTACAGCCAAGATACAATTATTGCTGCTGTGATAACTTTGTATTATATAACTCAACCTGGCTGTCCTGGATCACATCTTACTTGTACCTGTAGCAACACACACATGCTGTTTTTTTTAATAGCAGTACCCGCTCTGACACATATGAAATTACCAGTTTTGTTCTAGGCAGGATCCTTTGTCAAAGTGTGTCTTTGTTCACTCTCTATGTACGTATATTATGATGCTATCAAATTAAACGCAACAACACACAATCTGGATATCTCAAACCTTGGGCAAATAAAACCTCGATAATCTGCCTGACAGGACACCAGAGAAATAGCGATGGCAGAGACAAAGTCTGGGTCGGGCCGATGACCTCAACACAGTGAGCTCAGATAAAGAAGAGCACTTCAAACACCACTGATAAGCTTCGCAGTAAAGGACACAGAGCAGCTCATTTGGCCAAAACAAGAGATAGGCCTGACAAAGCCCATGAGAGGTGAGAACTAGCGGTAAACTGATAGAAATCACCATGTCTCTGCATTGTATTCACAAAAGGCACACGTGTGAAGATATTTCTTTTCCATGTGGGGTTTATGTTGCGTGTCAGCAGAGGATTAATGTGTGGAGGATTCTGTCGGGTGGGACATCACCTTTATCTAATCAGTGATAATAGAGTCAACAGTGGCATTTTGTAGCTGAATAGGCTTCAGCCTAACGTGACAGACAAACTATGACAATGTTAGTGGTCAATCAAATTTGTGTGTGTGTGTTCATTCACATCACAGCAGCCCTATAATGACTGTTTAACAACCTGAGTAGTGCTCACCTGTGTCAACGCGTTGAGTGACTGAGTTAATTATTGTCCTCCAGACGTCTGCAAAGCCTCAGAGAGACAGAGAGATTACAGAAGACAAACTGAAGATTAGATCAACCGAGAAGCTACCTTTCTTTTCAGCTGCAAGACCAATCGATCTCGAGTTCCACTCTGCTGTTTAAACATCACAGATAAGCAAAAAGCATCAGTGCTGTTATTCACGCTCGTTTAAGATAATGCTCATAAATGACTTTTCTGTTCACGCCAGATGTGTGCCCCCCCCTTTTGTTAGGGAGGCAGATGATTCCACCCTCCCCGACCAACAACAACACTTCAATGTTAGGCTAACCTCCTGGTGACTTTACAGCAGCATCTGGCAAACGTTAGGCTTCACCTGAACCCACCGTTTATGCTGTAATCTGAGAGGCGTTCTTACAGATGAGGCTTCAGTAGGCAAATCTGTGTGTGTGTGTGTGTGTGTGTGCAATCATGTATGTACTCTTGCATCTGTGTGCTCTCTGGGCTCATCCCCGCTCGCACAGTCTTAAAAAGACAATTGCTCGGTTCAGGATGGGAACCAACGAAGCCGGTGCAGACACAGCGGGGGAGCCCTTTTCACAGCACGCACAATAACCACGCAAGCCCCAGAGAACACAGTGCCTGGGTTGCCTTGTGAACGCACAGCAGCGACAGTGTGGCGCACACGTGGTCGAGACGGGTCTATGTGTCCTTTTGTTAGCAGCAACTGATAAGTGAAAGAAGAAAAAAAAAAAAAACGAAAGACCTTTAAGACAATAATACCCCACTCCCTGCACAGCTGGCGTATTTTCTGAGAAGCTATTTCCTGTAAAAAATTCTGACACGGGAATAATGATGGCTTTGATTGGGCCCCAGTTAACGGGAGGCACTTCCTGTTCCTTTGTATTGGTTTCATTGTGAAGCGATGGGGTGGGAGGGGGAGGAGGGGGTGAGGCAGGGTTTGAGGGAAACAGCTGCTGGAGATGACACAGTCAAGAACATCCCTGTGACCCCCCCCCACACACACACACACAGATAGACACACTCACTCACTATCACCTCTTTTGCATTAGTAGACCTGTATGTTTGGTTTCAACCTGATTTCTCAACTGTTGACCCACTTAAATCTCCTTTTGACTACCAGCAGTGGTACACCGACGGCTTTCGGGGTGAGCCTTATTTTGGGAGAGGATGGGTACTGTACACATGCATGCGCATACATGAATGCGCCCGCCTTTGTGCAAAAATATACTATCAATACATTAAAAAAAAAGTATCGCTTTGCAGTGAAACAACAAAAATGGCAACACAGAGTGGACAGGCAATGGTTTGCGTAACTTTGTTAAACAGACCAGACCTAGGTTGCATCCCATGACAATTCTGAACATGCCCACAGCCTCAAATGTTGGTGTTATAGAAAACATAGCAAGATAACTTTTCCTAAACAGAACACCCAATGAACGCTGCACAGTAAAACATTCAGCGTGTAACGTCGTGGTGCAAATACACCATCATAGAGTAGGCTATCAAGCTGTGTCAACACCCTACAAATATAGGACTGAAACACCACATGCCATTTTATTATTAGCCTATAAGTATTTTCAGGAAATCACATATACATGAAAGATACATATGTATACAGAAAAAAAAACGGCGGCACAACATTTTATTTTAGAGCTGACCACCTAAATTTCTGAAATGAGGCTTTCTGGGAAGCTCGTGTCTTTTTCAGGGGACTACCAGTATGAGTCAAGCCAGTTAAGACATCAGTCTCACAAAGTCAGGACATGACCGTGAAACATTTACTCTAAATTGGCAAGTAAATGTTACTCAGAGATCAGCTTTCAGGCCATCATGGCATCTTAAAGTTCAGAAACAAGACACTTCTATCAGTCACTGTCATTTCTGGTTCGGAGTTCTGGCCAGCGACAATATGTAGATTAGTGTGACTAACACAGGGATAATACCTACTGCACCCAATTACATGAAACCAGGGTCAAACTAAAGTTCTATGTAATTATGAGAATGTCTTTCAACCTGCAAGGGAGACCAGATGGATGGGTTTATTTCAACAGCACCATCCAGAGTATTTGTCAAATGGTTGATTATTACACTGAGTGTTTCCTGTGATTGTCTTAACATTCAAGCACTATGCCACATTGCCTTATGCGTCACCAACCTGCCACCAAAACAGCATGTGGCAGTGATGATTTTTTTAATCTTATATAAAATCAGCAGTTAGACTAATTATAGCTCAATATTTGAAACAGAGGGTTTTTTTTTGGTTTAAAAAGGCTGTTGCGAAATGTTGTGAAAAGGTTAGGGTTTGTCTTGTCGTGTTTAAGCACACATTTCTCAGAGAAGTCTCACTTGTTATCTGTAAAGGAAAGTCTGTGGTTCTCGAGTTAATTGTTGCAAAAGCAGATGTATGTCGTGTGTTTATTCCTTATGCATTGTCTTTGGGATAATTATAATTTTGACAACTTGCAAGGCGCCCACAGCTCACATGCAGGTATTCGAATGCACGCACATAAACACGCGCTTTTATGCATACACGCCCACGTTTTTTTATCTGAGTGAGGTTTTCCATTAGTGTTTTTGCAGAGATCAGAGGTGGTTCTGTTTCCTGCCACACATTGTTTCGCCAGTGTTCATGCTCTCTGTGCTGTGCATTGAAGATGATCACTGGAAAATCATCAGCACAACACGCACCTACCACAAACACAGATGCTTGAACTCAAACACAGTTCCTGTTCATCTTTATTTTGCATATGAATCAAATTAGGAGAGGGATATGTTTAGTTTTCAGATTTTTCTTTTTCCTCTTATATTTTTTTAACCTCCCTTATCTCAATTGTTAGGGTACTCTTACCTCTTTTTCTTTACCCCTCCCTTTTTTTTTTTTTTACCTCTATACCTTTCTTCTCCTCTTTTTCATTCCCCTTCTCTCATCCCTTTCTCCAGCAGCAGTGCCAGTCTCTGAGGAGGGCTGATGTGAGCTCCAGATGTTGAGGTAGACTGGCTGGAGACAGAGAGGGCAGAGGGCTTCCCCATACCTCCTCCTCTTCTTCTTCTTCTTCTTCTTCTTCTTCTTCTCTTTTCCTTTCTCCTTCAGGTTATATTACTTGAAACTTGATATCTCTTTGCTTTCACCCATTTGCTTACTTTTACCTAATTTTAAGAGCACCTGTGTTAATGAGGATACACTTATGTTTTAATATCTATCACTTTGCAAAACTTTATTTGCATTCATGTTATCTGCATATGAGGTCAAATGGATGATGATCCCACTACAACCTTCTAACAGGATACCAATGACACCTATGACATAATTATAATAAAATGCTATGGAAAGATATTGTGCTAGATATAGCATTTGTTTATTTACTTGGATCCCCACAATTTCCTGGGTCCATGGGGATAAATTGACTACCACCACATTATGTGATAACGTAAATAAAACTACCAATACAACATTGAATACCAAAATAATTATTAAATACCAAATTACTACTCATTAGGAATTTCTTCTACTGTTACATAAGTATTTTTTTCACATTTTATTGTATTATGCATTGTGAGTATAGTATTTATTAAGTCTTCAATTGTCTTATTTATTTGTCAAAGTTTTTATATTTTTTGCTGCCTTGTTACAGAAAGCATTTACTCTTGCAGGATAATAAAGATCTGAACTCAACTGAACAGAAATTCATATTAAGATTTCTATACAAATATATGTAAGGAGAAAACACTGCTGGTAGTTTCCTTATAGTTAGTTATTGTTGTCTCTTCTCATGACCTCTCTTTTTCGCTGTTTCAAAACAAAACTGTTGGAGCTGTTGTCTTCACATAAGGCCTTATGGCTTGGGTCACGGGTCATCTAGCCCCTAAAGATACTATCTCTTTGTATGTGAAGATCCATCCATCACTAAGGGTACAATATCACCTTCCTCACCTCTCGTCCCAAACTGCACCTCTCCTCCTCCTCACCCCCCACCCTCTGTCCCTGCGTTCGCTCACCCAGTCCTCTCTGTTGACCCCCTCGCTGGTGCACCCTTCAAAGGACACATTGATCACTGGTGGACACAGATAGACATTTGAGGGAGTTGCACTGGTTTCTCTGTGTGAATGTGTCTGTGCAGCAGCAGGGGTCACACTGTGAAATTAGGCTGCATGCCGGGGCTAATTGAACCCAGGGGTCACTAACGTGCATTGTTGAACATGCAGGTTACTTAGCATATCTTAATCTACAGATAAGATCCTGTGTGTGTGTGTTACAGGCAATTTGAAGTAAAAATAACAAATTGAACAACAAGGTAGCTGTTAGATAAGTGGAGAAAAATGAGAGTTTAGTGGTTTCAAGTGTTACTGCTTTACGTTCCGGGAAAAGAGTGCAGCTCTCACAGTTTGCTGCCATAAACATGTTGATTCTATTTAATTAGACAAACACGTGATTGCTTGGCCGTTGTTGGAGATAGCACACGAGGTCTGGAATTAGATGCAGTCATTAAACAAACCAGATTATGTACATACAGTATATACACATACATATTATGTCAAAAGAACCTAGCAAGTATGTAAGTCTTTATCAGGGATATAGGAATAATCATAAAAGCTACAAAACCCTAATGAAAAAAAATCCCAAGACTTCTCTCAGCGAACTTCCCCCTTGATGTCATGCCTGTTTTTCTCATACAAGAGACAACAAATCATCCGTAACTCAATTTCATATACTTGTCACTCAAAATAGACTGTTCACATTATCTTTACAGCCACATGAAGAAGGACCAATACCCAACCCAAGTCCACTTCCATACACACACACACACACACACACACACACACACAAATGTGTATCTATTCAAAGGTCACATTAGGTAGTGATTGGGCATTTTGAAATAGCTGCTAAATCCACTTTGCTATAATTGGAGCACTTACCAGCACACCAATGTGTAATGCATTAGTCCGGTCACTTCTAGGCAATTAAGACTTGTTTCATTTCACCTGCTGTGACCCGACATCTCCTGAATATTATTAAGAAGCAGCTATTCTGGACTTCCTGTGAGAATTAGAAAACACAGAATAAGGCCAGTTAGTAGTTCACACAGTTCTTATCAAGAAGAGTTAAAATGTAACTTTTCATGAACAGTCATGGTGCCCACAATTGCAGAAAAACGATAAATGCTTGAAAAGTTTACAAGTAGCACAAGTAAAGTATGAGTCATAAAGTCAGCAGATTGACATGGTGATGTTAGTCATACAGCTATACTGAAGGTTTGCTAACATTAGCCACCATAAGCTACTGGTCACACCAGATCAAGTAAAGCTGTAGAGCAGAAAACCCCCAGTGTGGTGAATCGAACAAGGGTGCGTTTTACTCCTTATGAATTTACCTTTTCATTTGTAAGAGTAAGATTGTGTTATTTAATCTTTCACTTCAACACAACATTAGAATCTACTGTACATCTAAACGTAAGGAATGATCAAACACATAACCAAAGAACCATGTCATCTTAAAACATTATCAGTAAAACATTATAAAATTAACATTTTGAATTTTATTTATTAATGTATCCAATGAAAAAGTTTGGTTTAAATCTCTTACCTCTAAAGAACGAAGGAAAGGAAAACATATTGGGAACTGATCTACTTAGTTGCTACTTTGATGTTGACCCATGTTGTCCTGCCTGGCTTCTTATCAAATGACCACAACTCTGGTGGAGGGTCAATGTGTGTGTGTGTGTGTGTGTGTGTGTCCAGCCTTTTACTTCTACAGACAGACAGATATTCTCTGTCTCCTCTGCCCATCTGGAGCAAAGGCTCAGGAGTTGCAACAGTGTTGATGATGACTTTAATAAATGTGTGTGTGAGGGTGAGTATGTGTGTGCTTGATGGTCTTGTGTTCCCCCCTTTCCTCTACTGCAGCTCTCTGTGGCTTGACCTTTGACCTAGTCATTTGACCTCACCAGTGCTGACCGCTCCTTGGTCATCCAGCTGTGAAATAGACTGTGTGCGTGTGTGTGTGAGAGAGCGAGAGAGAGAGAGCGCACATCTGTGCTCTGGCTACATCCTGGCGGAGCTCTGCAAAAAGCCTGATTAACACATTTGTTTGTTTCCTCATAGTGTGGGTTTCTACGTGGTTTCCTCTTATCGTTGGTCTATTTGCTCACACTTCAATATGCACAGCAAAAAATCTATCACTGCTCTTCCAGTCTTTTTTTCCCAGAATCCTTGCCCCCTCTGCAGAAGAGCCCAGGAACTGCATCCTAGTATAAAGTGACAAAATTTCCAGTTGGGACTCAGAAATAGAAGGAGGAGACTGGACTGGAATCAGTTGCAGTTTAAACCACAAAAGAATAATTTTAGCTTTACAAGCAATATTTTGAAACAATAACCAGCAATGAAGCATTGTGCAGGTGAAGCTTGCTGCTGTTCGTGCACTTAACTTTCCCCTCTCGTGAGAGAGACACGAGAACCTATTAATAGTACATCCACAACGTTGGTTTATTAGACTGTTTAAAATCATTGTCAAACCTTTACCCGAGAAAAGAAACAGAGCACTGATTTCCGTCACATGTGGCTGATGCAGAAACTTTTTCTTATAAACGTGTCTTTAACAGACATAACTTAACATAAACTTATTTATAATATTTTTTTAAAGGGCACTTCCAGCAACTTTTGAAGCTTGTGGCTACAGTGTGAGCCCGTTAAGCTACTGTGCTTTGAAATCGTGTCTTTCTTTCTTTCTATTTGAACTCGTTGGGTCCCCAGTACAGCACACAGGGCCCCCTTTTCGTCTCCTCCCATCCCTCTCTCTTTCTCTCCTTCCTCTATCTCTCTCTCTCTCTCCCCCCTGCTAGGATCCCCACAGCTGCGCGGACCAGGTGCGTTCCGCCCCGACACACACTGACACACACACACACACACACACACATATATGGACTCACATGCGCACACACACCCACACGCACACCCTTTACACCCGCCAACGGACGCAGCAGGAAATGCCTAATACCAGTTTTAGAAGGATTCCACTATGCCAGCTTGATGGGGAGGCTGCTGTCACCAGAGAGAGAGAAAGTAAGACAGAGATGGAGAGTAGTATCTCGCAGCTGATTGAAGAAAAAAAAATTGGAAACTGAAAGAATGAAAAAAATTCATTATGTTGAAGTCCAGACAGTTGAGAAAACTTTGAATTTCTTCGCTCATAAACAGCATCTACCCTGCCTGTTTCACTCTCTGTGGAGGTCCATTTCCAGCACTGGATATCAACACACACAATCCCTACGAGCACGGCCAAAATATATCCAACTACACCTCTCTCCAGGGATCCTCAAGTAAAAGGGACCTCTGTCTGTGTGACTATGCACGCATGTGTGACTTTATGTGTGGGTGGATGCACATGTGTTTTTATAAAAAAAGTACCAGTTATTTTGGTCTGTGGCTCACCACAGCTCACACTCTCCCCTGTCTTGTACTCATCTCGGCCCCAAGAGAAGAAGGGGGAAAGAGTGTGACAGACGTAGAAGCGAGTGAGCAAGACAAAGATAAGTAAAAGTAGAAGAGAAGAAGAGGAGGCTAAAGAGGAACAAGACGAATGTGTCATCAAAGGTTACGGCAATATATGAGATTTCAGAGAATATGCTGTGAATGAGTAGGCACTGGTAGTCGTCACAGAGGGCTCCATTCATGTTCATGTTTCTTCTCAAACAGATACACTAAATATACTGTACATCTCTTAAACATCTCTCAAAATGCAGTTATATTGTACATATTTTTTTATTGTAGTTTTTTAAAATAATTTCTTACATGTAATTGTCAATTGTCTATTTTCTACTTGTGCTTCTTGACTTACAGTACTAATATACCAAGGCAAATTCCTTGTATGTGAAAACCTACCTTGGAAAAACCTGATTCTGTTTATGAAATATTCAGAACATATCTCAATCTTTGTGATGTTCCAGTACAGAAGTACTTCACCCTGTAACAAAATAAACAAATATGTCTACTATTTAACTAGGGCTACAACTTAAAATTTTAATAATTTAATAAGTTAATTTGCCATATATTTTCACTTTTAACTGAATAATTGTTTTGTCAATAAAATGTCTCATCAGAATTTCCAAAGTCCAAAGTCCAGTGACTTCCTCGAATTGCTTGTTAGTCCGACTAACAATCAAAACCTCCAACATATTCACTTTACTATCATATAAGACAAATAAAGCAGCAGACTCTCACAACTGAAAGGCTGGAACTGGGTAATGGTTAGTATTGTTTCTTTAAAAAAAAACATTTTTCAGCTCGATTTACAAAAATATTTTTGGAACTGGGTCACTTTCAGCCTCGGGAATTAACAATATAAAGTGTGACTTTAATAATCGACATTTTTTGAAGACATTCTGTTCTGTAATTTGGAAAAACTCTAATTTCCTTCAATAATAGCAATCCGGTTTGATCTGGCACCACTGTAATGTAATAGTCTATCATGCAGTTTTGGTGCTTAACACGTGCTGGTCCCCCATCATTATGGAGCGTGAAGCAGATGTACTGTATCCTGCCTTAGCACCCAGCACCCACATAGAAACAACAACGCAAAGGAGGAGCCTCCAGTCTACACAGTATCCCAGTCCAATTTGATATCTCAGTTGTTGGGCATTTGATCAGTTGACGCGCTGGCTGCAGTCTACATATTCGGATACACAGTAACAGCTGAGCTAACAATGTTGGCTTATAGACAAATGTGTGTTTAGTTCAGTTGACTTGATGTTGCTCTGACTGCAAAGCAGTCTTTCTGCCAATGACAAGTTTGCTGTTGGCCTGTTCACTAAGAAATTACATCACTGATAAAACAAATTCAATTTAAAGTGGCTTTAGTTTGCAATTTGTTGATATTATTACATTACATAGGCAAAATGCAATGTCAATAATAATCCACAACATATGTATTTGCTCAAGACTGTCATATTGTTGAAATCTTTCTGTAAGTATTAAGTGTATTATTATAGTGTAAGTATTAATTTACTTTCTCAGAAATAGAAGGAAAAGTTTGACGTGGCTCACGATAAAAAAAAGATGGAAGTTAAGTATCTGTAGTGGACAAGCATGTCAGAGGTCAACCTGAACAGATACAAAGGTGGAATAAACCCAGCAGCCAGTGTACAACGCCAGTGTGGCTGATGAAAAAGGTCGTTGCATTTCATTGTGATGGAAACTTTAGAAAGGCCACCACATAAATGCAGACACACAGTCACACATGTACAATCGTACACCCTGCTGACACCTCAGTGTGGCCACATTCTCACCTCAAACCTTTCCATGCAGTGACTGCCAGGCCAGTGTTTCCACCAGCGGATGTTTTTTGAGGCCATTGTTATCTTTGAAAAGACACAGAGGGCCTCAGCCAGGCAGGAGAAACTTATTTCAGCTATTTTAGCCCGCGTCTTCTGTAGGATACCTGAAGCTCTCCTTTTCAAGACTTTTCAAGCTGCACCGATTTCTTTTTGTTCTAAGCCAGTTTCTGTTTGATTGTAGATGACTGATCTTTACAGCGCATGGTTAAAACCTTTTCTTAATTTTGCCTCTACAGAAATTTTTGATACTGATTTTTTTATTAAAATGAGTAAATCAGCACTAAGCCAAAGAAATTTAATAAGTATAAAAGTCGAGAGAATATACTTTTTTTGTGTGTTGGAACAATACAGGTCTCTCTTCTTAAGTGGAAATAAGACACTAGATCTATACACAAAAAGTAAACACACAGACATACACACTCCAACAGGAAGAGAGTGGGTGTTTGGGAGCAGCTGCATGGAGAAGCATCAGACCCAGCTTCCTCCTGGTGCAGACAGCACCATCTCTCCTCTCCTTTATTTTTCTCTCCCTCCGTCTTACCCATTTGCTTCATGTCTTTAACATAGACTGAAACATATATTCAATCAGAAACAGACGCTACCACCATCTCATGGTGGCTCTTTCCCCTGAAAACTGAACACAATTCAGCAAGATTCAATCTGCACTGCACTGCAGAAATTAGCCGTCTGTGGGAAGAGTACAGAAAACATGGTTTGTGCATGTTGCAATGCAAACTGTGTGTGTGTGTGTGTGTCCTGTTTCTGTCCTCTTTCCTTGAAATGGTGACACATCAGCACATCACCACCTGCAAGCCCAAATGTTTCACAACACTTTCCTGTGTTGGGCTCCAATCGAGGGCTTGTTGGTAGCGTTAAAACTCTCACACCTGTGTGAGGTGAGGCTCAGATGACTCAAGGTGCAGATGGACAGAGCAGATAAAGCCAGAAAACATAAGAAGATAAGAAAGAAATGTTTTTAGAAATCTAACAGTTTGATCAGTGCCTCAGCTGTAAAATGTCAATCTTTGATTGTTGCACAATCATCTTTGTAGTGGCTGGATTACAAAGACAACATGATAAACAGGATATACTGCATATGTAAATGTGCCATATAGTTGTACAAAGTGTCTGAATCAAGGCCGTTGGAATCTTCCTCTAACATGAGACTGCACAGGTGCAAGTGCCTTAGCGTCTTTGTTTCATTTTCCTTTCTAGTTTTCTATTCTTACTCCCTAATGCGATCGCCCAGTCCCATTCCAGCCATCATTCCTCTGTCTTCTACTTTCCTTCTAACTCGCCTCCTCAGCCCCTTTCTGTCAGCAGCACACCCCCAGTAAGTGGTTACTGTGCTGAAAACACTCAGCAGTTATTTCTGTGTTTCCTGTGTGTCATGTGGTGGTAGCTCGAGCTAGCTAGCATGGCTGACAACACACAGGCTCCCAGGTGCAGAGTGTCACAGTGTGGGCCCTCAGCCAGAAAGCTAGTGGGCCAGTTAGCAAGCCAACTAGGCCCTGCAGCACGTGCTGCCCTCCACCCCCCACCCTTAACCCATTGCTATTCCCAGTGGAAAGGAGGAACAGGCTTGTGACATTTTCTCTGTGGGAAAGAACGCACGTCTGTGTATGTGTAAGCTTCCCTTTTTTAGTTTTTACTTTAAATGAGGGTGTTGTTGCACCAACCTAACCTGTTTGAGCGTGCAGATTGTCTAAACATTTTAACGTGTCATCATCCTGTGTATGACAAGAAGACAGAAGCTTCTCTGGTTATGTGCAGATCTACTGTATTTGGAATATGTTTGCATTTCTCCCCCAGAGTTCAGGGGTCAGGCTGCACTGACGGAGAAGACCTTGAGTGAAACCAGCATGTAGGAGCACCAGGGTTCACTCTCTTCCCCCAGCTCGCCCCCGGGCTGCAGATGCACCGACCCAGACAAGGCTGCACTTCTCTGGGCAGCACAGAGAGACTGCTGTGCTCCGGTTCCTGGAGCCCTGATGCTCTGATTGAGACCCTGCACCCATGCAGGAACCAGAGGGAGGGGAAGGGAGAGCAAGGGAGGGGATGCAAACACATCTGGCATCTGCAAAACCCTGCACACAAGTCTCATAACATCATAAGAGAGATGTACAGGCCATATAGAAAAGCGAGCTCTGTTTTCCCTCTGCTATCACACATGCAGCAGAAGATAAACACACCTACACAGATAACATATTGTATATAAGATATACAATTGTATACTATCTCTACAATCTAGAAAAGTAATTATGTGAGGAACAGGACAAGTAGGCACAACAATTCTCCAGCTGGTAGGACAGCACCAGAATACACCACTCTTTGCTATTGTTCTATTTATACAGTTTCTAAAGAAACTAATTATTTAGCGGCATGGCATCTAAAGAGGAAATGGTATAAAACATGGCTATTTCCAATGATGTATACATACACGGCACGGTATATACATATGGTAAGATCTATTAAAGCTGTCATGGGGAAGATAAATGAAAAGCTGTGAAAGGAGGACACAATAGAGAGCATATCAGAGTGCAAGAAATTTGTGTGGGTGCACGTCTCTGCAAGGTGTCTTTTTGGTGTTTGTTTCTTTTGCGTGGGCGCTGTCTTTTGCATTAGGCGGCAGTACAGGACGGAGTTAGAGGTAGTGGTTGGGACGTGTGTTCATATGCGTGTGTGTGTGTGTGTGTACATGTGTGGGTAAGAGTGCAGCGTACTTCTGACAAACAACCAGCACCTCTTTCTGTCTCTCTACCCGATTCAGCCCACTCTTTCACAGTGCCACGCGTTTTCACAAACCTATTCTTATTTTTCCCCCTCTCTCTTTTCAAATGATTGGGCAAGGATTTCTCTTTACGAGTTTCAAAGCGTAAAGAATTTGACAAGAAGCAAAGGAAAAACAAACACAAAACATTCTTTTAAGAGTATATTTGAATAAGATAGCAAATGCATACACACAGTGGTGTTGGTGTGCCTGTGAGCTGCCTCCTCTCTTCAGGGTGACTGAGTATAGGCCAGTGAGAGGCATAGCAGCGAGCTGGAGCGGTATGCTCTTTGTGGCCAGCTGTGGGGCCATTAAAGGCCCATCTGCAGACAATAGGCTCTGTCTGAAGGGCACACACAGCCTGGTTCCTGTCCTGCCCTGCCTCACAGTGTTTGTGTACGGATGCGTATATGAGAGTACCATGCTTTTCCATGCCCCATTTTAATCTATTACAAAGGAATACACAGAAAACACACTTACTCGTGCAGCTACTTGTAAAGTCATTTAAATGTGCCTGCATTAAACATGGTAATTTTCCACAGCACACCGCAATCTCTTTCTACATATAATGGACTCATAACCTCAGTTCGTGATAACGCCTTCTCTAACTGTAAAAAAAACCCAGAATCATGCGGTGGTTCACTGAGGCGACTTTTGTTCGACTCAGATACATCATCGCAGATGGCGGAAAAACTGATTTCACCATATGCTTCAATCTTTCATGCCATCCTCTCTTCAAAACCGAGGAAATGAAGATAACTTTATTAAAAGGTCATCTCCTCTAGCACACTCGACAAAACACAGCAGAATGCAAAAATATAGGCGGGTGCTGGAAAACAGCTAGCTGGCCCGACCACATACAACTCAGCGCGGTTCGATCAAGCAAGCCACAGCTTCGCATGCCCTGGCACACACACACACACACACACACACACACACACACACACACACACACACACGGCTGCTGCATGCAGGCACATGCAAAAAATATCTGTCCCAATACTAAAATAGGCCCTGAGAGGTTGCACCTGCACCTGTGCCCTGGTCCACACCTACACACAGGTGTCAGGATGTGACACATACACACAGACAGAGAAAGAAAGATAGCAGAGAGGGAGGGGGAAAACGAGAGCGGGGTGAATCACTCTTCTGCGGTCGACCAAAAAGCTTTTTCTAGATATCATCTCTGTATTTTGGAGTGCAACAATGAGTGTGATTTTCATTTTTTAAGTAGACTTTCAGGTAGATGTGTTTAATAATAAAAACTACAAACGCAAAGCTTATTCAGTAATGCTCAGTTCTCTGTGACGTGCAATTATATGATGCATAATAAGACTTTTGCACATAATTATAGGGTTGAGCGAATTGGAGTGAGGGTTTAAGCAAAGCGTGTATCATATTGCATACATGAGTGCTTCAAGTGTCTCATTCTGCAATCCAGAATGAGTGGTCTCTGAATGTGTATCTGTATGTCACAGTGAGTCATACCCATTTGTCCATCAATGGTATGGTATGTCCTTTCTTAAATGAGGCGGAAAAGGGGACAAATAATCTAAACAGATAATCTAAACAGTGGCTGTTAAAAAAAGAAAAGAATATATATATATATGTACATATATATATATATATATATTTGTACATATATATATATATATATATATATACATACACACACATATAGCTGCATGGGGTAGACACACGCATGAACACACTGACACACACATACACAAACACGTAAATGGTAAATAAACAAAAGGTTGGAGGAGATACGTTTTATTATTTCCAAGGTGAGGTATTAGGAACATAAAACCAAATTGAGTCTCGATTGAGGTCGATTCCTTCACATTAGGTATTCACAATAAAATAAAAATAACAAGACTGCATTAAATTCAAGCTGTTATTATGTTTGTCTTTTACTAAACTACTGATACTATTAAAACCTGCATTTAAAAAATCTGAAGAATCGTTACTCTCTCATACTGTTCTGGCTTTAAGATGGATGTGTAAAACCATTAATGACGGTTTATTTTTATCTAATCAACCAGCTCTGGAAGACACACATACTACTCACACATGGTTTCTTAGCTATAATATGTCACATTAAAGGGGATGCAATAAAAACATTCTGCTGGAGCTCTACTATGTTTTCTGAGAAATATCGCCACCCTGTGGAAGATGACTGTTGCTACAGTCCAACAGACACCACTACAGCTGCTACAATTTAAAGTTAGATTCTCCTTTCATTAATCTCATTTCATTTTCCTTCTCATTGTCCTTTAAATGCTGTTTTGATGCACTTCCATGTCTTATGTAAAGTGAATTGCCTTTGTGTTTCACAGGTGCTATACAGAGCTTTTTACTGCAGACACTGTATTTACTAAATTCCCTGAGCCTTAGTAATGTATTTAACTAATATGTTATGTTACAAATACCAATACATACACTGGAAATGCATATATTTAACCAATGTATCAAATAATTAAAAAAAATTAAGATTAAGGAATGACGATCTAACAGCTTCCTGAAATCTTCATCTGTCACTTTCTCACCACACATCCCTCAAAGCTCATCCTTCCGGGCTCCAATCGGACAGGAGACGCCAGTGCCTTTGAGTCCGCAATAGCCATTAGGTACCTTCTTCAGGTACTGCTGGTGATAGTCCTCAGCGTAGTAAAACTGCTGTCCCTCCAGGATCTCTGTAGTGATGGCACTGTGGCCTTTTTTATCCAGCTCCTAGGGGACAAAGCACAAACAACACAACAGTTACTGCACAGTTACAGTTATTCACTAAAGACAAGCGGCAGGAAAAATAAAATGTCTGTTTTGTCGACATGCAGAATGCATTTCAAATAAACTATATATATAATTTAGGTCGTTCAGCTGATACCCCTCTACACAATAATGAGTGAGGTTAAAGTATTCTTTCTTTAAGTTAAGGCAATATTTAGTAAAGTTTTATTTTGAGATGGAGATCACTAATAACAGGCCCGTTTGCAGAATCTTCATGTGTTCTGATTCTGTTTCCATCTCCGCAGTCATGACGTACATTCAGCACTACTCTCTCCTTTCTCTGCAACTTCCTCAAAATGAAACACCTCTTAAATGGTTTGTTTTAGTCTGCAGAGCATTGGATGTGAACTTTCAATACCTCTCACTAATACAGTAAAGAGTTGCTGCTCAAGCAGGGTGATTGAGTGACAGAAGAAAGGAGCATCTTTTCCTTTTTGAAGTGCAGCTTGCCTCTGTGGCTCTCTCTATGGGACAAAGCATCAAAGAGTATCCGCTCTCTTTGAGAACTCCTTAAGACACTTTCATACTTACACTTTTCTAAACTCCTTGAGAGACGGCATCAAACGCACTAAAGACGCACACTCGTTCACATAGACACACACACACACACACACTAAACACCTCTGACAGATATATCAAATGCCTGCTGTGCTGAGTGGTTTTCTCTATCTAATAATACAAGCACTCAGTCCTCTCTAGATCAGTACTCCTGAGAGCTGACAAAACAACAAGTTAGAGGTGCACTGGGACTCTCTGTGGGCAACAAGTAGCTTTGCATGTAGCACACTACACCTCACTGCGTGCAGCACTGAGGAGCTTTTGCTTTATGGGGGCGTCAATTGGCAGAGTTCAGCAACCACCATGAAACAGAAGCTGAATGTAGGCAATCCTGTTCTTAATAGCTCCTGCATACATCCTGTCTCTCTGCATAATACTGTCATGGATATGGTTGGAGAATTTAAGCAAAACTTTACTCTTCTGATGCTGATAAAGATTTCAAAATGCCAGTTAATGTTTGTAGCTTGCTCCCTTTATGGAGGCTGTGGTCAGCTTGAATTCATGGGGGTTATGATGGATTCCATGGGGACAGGTTTTTAAAGCAGGAAACAAAGTATCAAAATGTCTTATTACAACTTCTGAAAACCAACCGATTTTCCACTGTGGAACGGTAATGCTCTTCATGTTCTAAACAGTCATACTTTACAGAAATACAGTGAACGACACAGCTCCTAGGCATCCCGGGCATTACACTGTATGCCTTGTGAGTCAGCACGTTTGTGCTATCGATTATTGTTGCAATAATCAATATTATTATACATTCAAGGACACAAATAGGGAGTGTAATTTCAAAGGTGTTGTTTGTAGTGATGAACCCACAGATGTCAGTGTCAGCGCTTTAGTTTAGTTGGCCAAGAACATCACACATCCACAGGTTCCATGTCTGCTGGGTTAGCTTCTTTTTTAACCAAGCCATACACATTCTAGAAAAGACATACAGTGCACTTGTCTGGTTATACATCTTTTGCTGAAACTAAGCAGAATAAGAGTATGGAAATTGTTATTTTGAACAGGACAAAACAAGTAATTTAAAGTAATCTGGTTAATATCACCACTAATTTATAAGAGGGAATAATGTCAGTGAAGGATAGCAGGGTAGTGTATAATGTTGTCCACATGGAGGCAGTATGGTACAAGCTGTGTGTGTGTGTGTCTGCTGAAGGTGATGCAGTGGAGTCTGTAAATCAAAGCTCTGCGCCCCTCAGAGAGGCTGAGATGGCAGCTGACCTCTAAGTCCTCAGTGGCTGCCGCTACAATGTGAGGGTCTATCTAACGTCCCTGCAGGAAGGACCCAGCGTCCACAAACCAAACTACAGCGCAACGCAGAACTCCCACGTCACAAGCATGGACATATTTACCTTTCGAATGCACACTGTGTGCAGTGTGACACAGAAGACCCCATTTTTCCTGCCTATGTACGACACGATTGTAGCAAACCAGCCGACACAAGCATGGGGCTTTGTACATCATGGCCTAATTAATCAGTCATCATCACCAAAGCACTGTAGTAGCAAACCCTCCGGGGCAGAGGACGCTTCATCTGAGGAGAACACAATGTCCAAGAAAAGGTCTGCTATTCTGGGCAAACGTACACCCCCGCACGACTCCCTCGCTCTGCATCCAGCCCTCTAAAGCAGTCACAACACGGCAGCCATTTTAGATCTATAAATCAGAATGCATGGCGTCACGCCACTGTGTATAACCTTACGTGGCTTCACTCTCTCTCTCTCTCTCTCTCAATGCAGCAGCAGCAGCAGCAGCAGCAGAGGAATGGAGGGAAGAATGTGGAGGGTAAAAATGGCAAAGATGGAGGAGAGACCATTCGAAAGAGGAAGAGCAAACTAGATGTCCTTAAGTTCCGCATTTTGAGGCTGCTGATGTTGAAATTATTGCTACACAGAGGGAGAGACGTGTTCATCTGCATTTGTGTGTGAATGTGCGTGAGGACTGAAACAGAGGGTCATGAATACAGGACACGTTAGGTATACTTCATCATGTGTCAGGTTTGTTTGTATAACTGGGGGGATAAAAATCACGTCACAGCCACATTAGACGACAAAAAGCACATCCTCACAAGATAAAGCTTTACATGTTAGTGTTAAGACTTGGTTTTTGGTTAGGTTTGGGGTTAGGCACGTACTGCTTATGATTAATGTTAGGTTAAATTGCCAGGGAATGAATGTTAGTCAATGCAATGTCCTTCTAAGTGACAATAACATGTTTGTGTGTGTGTGTGTGTGTGTGTTTCAAGGGCTGAGTTCACTCAGCCCAGTCAGCCCTTCCTTTCTTCACGCCTGTCGGAAAGACTCCCCTGTCAAAGACATGGCTGAACGGGTGCATCTCTCTCTCTCTCTCGCCTCCTTTCTGACTCTCGCTCCATCTTACTCCATTGTTGAGTCTCTCTCTCTCTCTCTCTGTCTGTCTCTCTCCCCCATGTGAGCACAGACCACCGCTTCGTGCAACCAAGTCCTGCCTGCTCTCCAGCCAAGCGAGAGAGCCCCTCTCGCCATCACCATCGCCAGAGAGACGGCCCCGGGACACAAATAGGACGTGACACCCCGAGAGAGGAGGAAGAGGAGGAGGAAAATGTACTCTCTCGTCTCTTCCTACCCCACTGTCTTGTCTCTCTCCATTTTTTCCCTCGGTAGGCCCTCGGCTGCTGAGTGGTTGGGAAGAGACACGCATTGACATAGAGTTTGTGACACCCGATGACTCATGGTGAAGACATTTGAAGAGGGATATGACCTCAATTTTGTTATTTATGTAATCATCCCATAGTCCACTCCTGTTACTGATGTGTCGTTACTGCTATTTACCATTTCACTGGCTACTCAACTCTATTTTTTTCCCTGGTGTCCTCGTCTCAGTTTTGATCCCAAATTCAAATTTGCTTCATTGGCATTATCAAAATGAAGTAGAGCAGTGCCCAAAGCACGTTTTATAAGGTTTACAATTTCAATACAACAATTTTGCAGTGGTGGAAAAAAATATTGATCTTTTATTACTGCATTACAAGCATTAAATCCTACATTCATAATTGTACATGAGTAAAAGTACAAAATAACTCTTGATCTCTTAACTGTCACTTAAAACTTGAAACTTCATAGTTAAAAGTATCAAGAGTAAAAGTAGTCATAAGGCAACTGAATGACGGCTGTGAAGTGGTTGTTGGACCATCATTATTGATGCATTACTGCATAAGCAGCATTAAATGTGGTAGCTGGTCTTCTTTTACATACTGTCGGGCATTTTAATCTATAATATTGCATAATATTTTATAAGTCGATCACATGCGTTGCATGTAAAATGTTGATGTTTAACCGGTGAGATCGTCTTCCAAGGTGCTTAAATGTCCTAAATGAATTTCCACTACTGTAATTCAGAACGTAAAGTTAAAAATGGTTTGTACATTACTATAAACTCTTCCTCTAAAACCGATGTAACGTTCACTGCAGCTGCACACCTGAACGTCGGAGCACAAAAAGCCCTTCAACGTCTTTAAAATCGAAATCCACTGAGTACTGCAGAAAGCAAAGCCGCTCCGTGGAACAACGCTGCCAACAGATAGACTGTGGCTCTGCCTGAAAACACATGAAATAGCCTGACGTGATACTTATCGACTAGTCCGCGGCACCGCGCTTGCCCTCAATGACCTCGGGAGGAGAGAGACGGAGCGCGAGTGATGGGGAGAGGACGAAAGAGAAAGACGGACAGGGAGAGAAAGAGACACCGAGACGGTGCAGAGACATGCAGGGAGAGATGGAGCCATGTAAAGGAGGAGAACATGGGAGATTATCGAGAGGCTGACAGAATAAAAACAGACTCTTCTTGTTCCTGTGAGGTTCTGTAAAATGCCATATATTTAAAACATTCATGTACATCACTGAGTCTGTGTGTGTGAGCTAAAAGATGTGTATTCCCATCTGTGTGTCTGTCTATGCACAGAAGATGAAGAGTTTAATTTCCCCTGCCCTTCCCTGCCCCTCTTCATCGCTCTCTTTCTCTTGCTCAGCGCGGGTCAGGCATCCATTTTAGCTGGGCTCTAATCTTCAGCGAGCGCTCCTACATTTTGTGAGCGAGGAAGCCAACACTCCTACATTTCGAGAGGGAGAGAGGATACACACACACACTTTCAGTCTCGGAGCGAGGCGGTGCGGGCTCCTACGTTGTTGTTGTTTTATTTGGTTGTTTTTTTTGTTTTTTTTCAGGGAAGACAACAAGTAGCTCAACATCTGAAGACCAAAAAACGCAGAAGATCATCCCTGCATTCCTGTGAAAAGCGATCGATCGCCTTTTCACATTTCAGCTGCGCTGCACTCGACAGTAACTCACAGAGGGATGTGCGTTTACCTTCTGGCAATTAAAAGTTTTTTGCAAACAATATACCACTAAAATGTTCTATTAACTGCTAAGTATTAGCCAATACGGTCTTGTGGTTACATGAGAAAGGTGTCTTGTTGCTATCGATTGCACAAATCTTGTGAGATTTCCGCGCAGGCAGACAGATTATAACATGAAAGCTGGGAAATAGTTGGAAGGGTAAATCTGATTTTTGAAGACTTTCCAAAATGAGAGATGTGAGCTTGTGTGACATGCTGTGCCACGTTTTAACAACCCGCGGGCTTCTCCTCAAGACTTCTAGCCCCAAACGACCCCCCCCGCCATGCCTTTCTTTTTTTCATTTTTTTTTTTCAACCATCATCCAAACCCCTGTGCACCCCCCGCTTCCCCCTTTCAAGCTCATTAAGTTAGGATGCCTTATCAGAGGGCACACTCACCCCTCCAAGGCCCTACACACATGCATGTGCGCATACACACGCCATATTCAAGCTGGCTTGATAAAACCTATTGTTCATACATGCGCGTACGCACACACACACACACACACACACACACTCCTCTCTCGCACACACACACACATATATATATAGAACCCCCGTTCTTCCATTTTTCTCTCCAAACCCTAACCCATGTCTAACCCACCCCCATCCTGCACTCTCCTCCTAATCAACTCTCCCCATCCCTTCTCTCTCACCCTCCACTCACCCCCCCCACCCCCCCACCCCCCCAGCTCTAGGGAGACACATTTAAGCAGAGAGGGAGGGATAGAGAGAAAGAGAGAAGGGGAAAGAGAGAGAAAGACAGGGGAGAGACAGAGGGAGAGAAAGAGATGCACTCCTCCTCTCCGCTCTGCTGCCACAGCGGCTTGGCTACAGAAGCCTTTGATGTTCTGCAAATTTCAAATTTCATTATAGATAACCCCCTTCTCCTCTCTCTCCCCCCCTCTCTGCTCTCGCGCTTAAAAAAGCTTTTCTGCCTCACTCTTCTCACCCCCCCCCCCCCCCCC